>WOGO01005373.1:0-12478 GCA_015342085.1 Leptinotarsa defecta | reverse complement strand
AAGGAATAACTGCGTATATATTCGAATTTTTATCCATTTCTGAAGACGGAGGCAGATTTTGACCTCCGAAACGTAAAAGATAAGTATAATTTCTTAACAATTTTTTTGATAGGCAAAATTGTTTGTGAAAAATACTTTGATATTTACGCAGTAACTTATCGGGGTAAATTGTAAAGTTTGCCCTTCTTCACTTGAATAAAGTTCTCCATATAATTTTTATATTTTTCAGATTGTGGAAGGTAACAAATACCCAAAAAAGGTCGATAAAAAACTAATTTTTTGCCTTTCTACTTCTCCATCTTTGGAACAAAAAAAATCTAGGAATCTTGCAAGTAAAGGAAATATTCAATAAATTAATCTACCACATCTTGATTGAAGGGATTATTTTTATCTGATCCTTTGCTTATTTTGTTGTATATAGTGATGGTAGCTTCTTGTCATATGTTTGCTGCCAATTACCAATCCGGGTCAGTTCGTTACTCATCTGTGTCATCTCAAAATAATAATAATGTCACTCAGCCTAAAAGAAAATGCTATATGTGATCATTATTTTCATTTTAACCCATTTCCGACGACAAAGTTGTGTTTTCATGTGAAAGGCTAGAAATAGGACGAATCCGCCTTCGGTCATTGTTTTTTTCTCATAAATTTGCGGCGATTTCAGCCTAGAGAAACGAAATTACATTACATGTGTCATCCACCCGCATACATTCCATCTCAACTGCGTATCGCGAAAAACAAGAATTCTGCGGGATAAAATTCCCCTGGCTCGAAAATAAAAAGTGACGGAAACCGTAAACATTCGCGGACTCCATTAAGTTTTCCGTTGAAAATGCTACTGGGATGGGATTATAATGAAAACTGCGAGGAATTTGTCTTGTCTCGCTCGGTGTGAATTATGCAAATGCTGTCCGCCAACGTGGAAACGCGCGTCTTAAATTGCATTTCCACGGCAATAAATAAGAGCTTTTCCCTCAAATATCCAACAAAACCTATAAAATTCGCCCGGATTTTAAAAATTTCATTATACCCGCTATTAAAGCGTACTTACATTTCCATTCTTGTTATAAATGTGCGGATGATGATGATGATAAAGCTTGTTTGGAAAAAGAAATGGGGGGTGCAGCAGATGCGAATACATCATGAATATAGTGGTGTAAAAGCACCGAGTCATGAATTTGTGTTAATTTATCTGAAGTAGATGAGGCGAAAAAATGTATTTTCATTGAGGGTTGATAATAAACTTATGGCCTTACTCAATAAGTTGAGTTCTCAACATATTGAGAAAATCAGGACATACTTGATGAATTTCTCAAATTGAAACACCTTCCAATAAATATACAGGTTCAATATTTTAATGTTATCACCCCGATGTACCGCCACTGAACGTAGCGATCTGACTCAGGTATCATGAGGTCATATCTTCACTATGGCAACAGTCAAATGGACGAAAAAAATTTCAAAGAATTGCATTCAAACTGGAGATCGGTCTGAGGTCTTTTTCAATTTTTTTAGTACGTGCATAACTACGAAAGCTCGTATTGGTCCTCAAGTATGAGCCTGCAATTCACGAGTTCGATTTTCATCTTGGATTTATTTCCTTCTCAGAAGCACATGGTAAAATTTATCTTCTGCAATATTGAACACTTCTTCAGTTGGTCATTTCTTATCCTGGTTAGGACATCTGTGACAAAGCGAGTTTTCCATGTGAGATCTTTTAGAACTGGCTGCATAAATATTTGAAAAGTCGCTGCAGCATAACACAGTCTGACTGGAAAGACTTTGAACTAGCACAGACCATTTCTAGCAGAAATGTATTTCAATAATCATCTGGGTGGATTTTGACTTGACAATAACTGCTCTTCGAGTCCAGAGTAGAAAAGTATATAGTTTGGTAAGCGTAATAAGAGTGAAATAAATCGTTTTTTTTCCATGACCTCATTCAGTCGCATATAACTTACTCAGGATTATATTGATCATGGACTACCATGTCAGGATTACCATCAGGATTATATTGACCATGGACTACTTACTCTTCAGTGCTACCTTCCACGACTTCTTTTTGTATGTCGAATGAAAGCCTTCTTACCTGTTAGATATGAATAGTGGCCCATTTTAGAATTAAGAATCAGTTTACTTCATCCCCTGAAAACGCCAGTCTAATTGGTAAAATAGGAGTGTTGCAAATTGAATGAAAATTCACTTTATTGTCCAAAGATTAGCATCTTATTGACAAAGTCCAAGAAATACAATGTAGATATAGAAAAAGTTCTAAAAATGTATAAATGTAAATATAAAAAAATTATAAAAATGTATATATGAAACACCACCATGTATAAAGTGATAGTACAAAAAATAAAGTGTTGATTTATTGTTAAAAGAGTTCGTTAAAATACTCTTTCAAACTATAATAGGGTCTATTAACATGTAGGTTCTTCACCGCCTTTCTGAAATGAATGTTGCTTAGATTTGCAGATTTCATTATTTCTAATGGTAAATAATTGAACAACTTACCACCATTATAGTATATGGAATCCTTGATTAAATTCGAATTTGGGATGGGAAGTCTAAAGGTATAATTAAAGAATGGAAGTAAAGTTGAACTTCGATTTATTATTATAAATAAGGCTAGGTTAAAAAGTTCGATAACTGTTAAAATTTTATTGGCAGTGAACAAGTTCCTGCACGATTCTCCGGGTTTGACTTTATAGAGACATCTTAGTTCTCTTCTTTAATGTCAATACAGGAGAGAGAAGGGATGAGTTGCATGCTCCCCAAAAAGGTATTCCATAACGTAGTCAAGATTCAATGAGTCGAGATTCAATGGAAAACGGTCTTTGCGATATGGAAACCCAACTCATTTGAAACCACTTCAACTGCATAACCTCCGGAGAAGAAATTGAGCTATTCAGGATATTTATCAATGAATATGCCGAGAAATTTTCTATTTAATTAATTTTCTAATATGGCAGCGTCTATTGGAATTTCAACAAGCGAACATTTGTATGATATTATATTCGTTTTAAATGAATTGAGAGAGAGTAAATTTGCATCACACCATAGAGATTTTATTCGTATGTAGCAGAAATAGAATAGGGCCTAACGCAGAACCCTGTGGTACACCAGATTCAATGGCCCTGTTCTCCGAGAATTCCGTTGTCCTCACCATTTGACTCCGTCCTGAAAGGTACGATTCGAACCATATGTTCGTTTTACCTCTACATCCATATTTATGAAGTTTCTTTAATAAAATTTTATGATTGACGCAATCAAACGCCTTTGAGTTGTTTGGGAAACGTGCTTGTTTTGGATTGCTTATTCATCATTTCAACAATTTGCAATTGCTATTTGCAACACTTTGACTATTTTCAAGTATTTTAATGAAAATTCACAGTTTCCTCAATAACTATGAAACTATTTTAGGTATGAAAAAAGTTCAAATACTTTTCAAAAAACTCTTCGAAACAAGCAAAACCTCGATTCTGCAGTAGTTTCGGTGTTATGATTGAAGTTGAATTTTTCAAGAAGCATAGATATTCACTGTACTCATGAAATTAGAAAATAACTGTGTTCAACAAAGATCACAACGTATCTGAAAACTATATCAAGAATAGATAATTGGGAATATTCGTCTCTCCAAACCACCAACACAACTGCTTTTCAGGCTAATACCACGCTAGATATTGAAATATATCCGACAGACATTTATGCAAAATACCTCACAGGTGTTTCTCATCCATCCAGCAGCACTTCGAAAAATTTTTTTCTTGTACGTATGTATCTACAATCGTTTTCGGGTGATGACTGGGTCATCACCCAGTAGATACTAACAATCGAAACGTCGTGAACTAACGTGACTTGGAATCTCTACACTTTTTATTTTTATTTTATTTTTTCATTACTTTATTTTGATTTTGTTTTTATTTATTCAATAGTTCTATTTTTACTTGTACTTTATTTCACTATTATTTCATTTCGGGTTTATTTTGCTTAATATAATTGTTATTTTCAGCTATTCATTTTTAATCATTCTTTTTTTAGTTGTTTCAGGGATTTCAAATCATTTTGTCTAGTAGACAATGGAAGTCCGAACTAGTGAAATTCAAGATAGAAGCTGTTGCACCAACAAAAAATCATTTCAAGACCAGTCTACTGAAACTACAAGCCGAGAATTTGCTGGTATCTCATCAATAAAAAATGATTGTGAACTGCTAGATCTTGCTGGCGTGTCATTCAAAAATTTTAATTTTTCACTAACCAAATTAATAACTGAGACAAAATGTACAGTTTCAATTAAAGACCAGCTTCTAATATTTTCAATGAAAATTAAAACTAGCCCCACATTCTCAGCATTGAGCGTGTTATTTGGTAAACACAGAACAAATATCTCACAAATTTTTCATTCAATCTTAAAAAATTAGCTTCTGCATCTGCTGATTTGATATTTTGGCCTACTAGAGCTGCAGTGCAGGAAACAATACCAGAGTGTTTCAGTAATTCTGTAAAATCTGGTTTAATTGATCTTCTAGAAGCTGGAGATGTAGTTTTAGCAGATAAAGTTTTTCCTGCAATTAAACAAGTTCCAGATCAAAGTGGCCGAGAAATTTGAATTATTATGCCTCCATTTTTGTCGAAGAAAAAATAATTTTCTCAAGAAGAAACTGAAAAGACTTATGATATTGCTCGAGTAAGAATTCATGTCGAAAGAATTATGCAAAGATTGAGACTATACCGGGTTCTTGATAAAATTCCACATAATTTATTTAATTGTATTGATGATATTTTGCATGTATGTTGTGTTTTAGGTAATTTACACTCTCCAATATTCTCTAAGAGTAATACTGTTGTAAAATGTAAATGACGTAAAATGTAAATGACAGCAAGCTTTCAATAACATGTTTTTTATTTTATAAAGTATTGCACTTTACAGATTTGAACTATTCCTTACAGTTCAAATATATTATAATAGGTACCATATTATTATTTACTTAAAGCTAGATATAACCTTTAGTTATCAGTTTGTTAACTTACTTTGTTACAAACTGATTCAGTTTGTAACAAACTGTTACAGTAATTCATTGATTTATCTTTGGGACATTTTGGGTGGGAAGAAGAGAGATAATAATATTATAAATCATAAGTTAGAATAAATTTGAGAGATATTTTTTCCTGTAAAGGTTATCTTAAAAAATTCTGTGAATAATGCAGGTAAATAATGCTCAAAGTAAAAATTTTCACTTTTCAAAATAATTTCTTCAATGAATTGTTCATCACGGTTAACTTGTATAGCCACACTGGCATTTCTCAATGGTGAATAGACAAAAATATCACATATTGTCATTCCAGTCACATACATTTGTGACTGGACTTGAGTGTAGTATGGATGGATATGCCTTATTTCTAAAACATTGTATATAAGAACTAAGTAATCCACATTGCATAAATTATTAGCAAAGTCAACTAGACGTTTTTTTCACATGAAATTGGACATTTTACTTCGACAAGCTTTGTCACATATCCATCTTCAACCACTTCTCTATCAATGCTAACGCACAGCCAAGGTTGCTCTTTACTAATAATTTCACAAACAGTTTTCACTTTACAGAAATTTATTTTGTCGCGAAGTAATATAGCGTCTTTTTCATTATGTAAGCCATACCGGGTTGCGACACTATCAATTTTCTTTGGTTTTAAAATACTTGACACTAAACTTTGTATGGATTTGGTTTCACGTGGATTTATACTATGTATATTTTTACTTGCAGTTATCCTCAAATGTCTAATTGCATACCAGTTTGGACATTCTGATTGCTTCATTGTATTACAACAAATGTTGATTATGTCTTCATTCGTTACAGCTACATATATCTTATAATATTCTTCTAGATCTTCTGATAACGGGTAGTCACGTTTGTATAATTGAAATTCACTCCTAACTGTAAAAAAAAATTGAACAAGCCAAGCAGTCTTCTTTCTCCAAATCAGCTTTGTCCGATGTTTCAGATACAACTTCAGATACTAGGCTTGAATCTAGAGTCTGTTGCCTGTAATATTCGTTTCAACGATGACTCTTGCAATAATACATCATACCTTATTATTGCTTGTGTTTTACAACATTCAGTCTTGGATACTGATGGAAACATATTTTGAAAGTGCCTCCCTTTGGAATATTTACATTGAACAAATTGACGAATGCTGGGTTTGCCCCATTGTTGTTCACAGCTTGTTTTTGAATGACTAACTTTGTTGTTAATGTGATATATTGAAGCAGCAACATGTTTGCATTTGGCGCTTTGGTTGTCAACGCAGCTGCACTTTACTCCGGTGACAACCCGAGAATTATTTATCTGTAATAAATAGATAAAATCATTTATAGATATACTTTAACTACCGTAGTATACTAAAATGTGCGAATGTTTTTGGGTTAGGAAAGTACTTACTTTTAAACTTGTGTTAAGGTCACCGATAGTTGACGAATGATGTTTACCCGTATTAAATAACTTTTGCCATTAGTTCTTAGTTCTTCGACATTCCTTACGTGTTCAGCTAAAACCATTTTTCCCCTTCAGCATAGTTTGCTGGAAACTTATGTCATGTTTTACGCTCTCAAAACCAGTTTTTATAATCACATGTATGTTCCCTTTAAATATTTTAACAAATATCTATAAAAACACTATTTATTGTCTTTTTATATATTTACTTTATTTATTTTATAACAAAAACATTATGCACTTGTCATTCACTGTTTGACCTACTCCCCTTTTGTTGCGTTTACATGGTGGCGCTGGTGTCGTGCATGTTCCGAATAGCGTCTCGGCCATGCGGTTCGGGAGATTGAACGGCGTGTACCCAGGATGGAGGCTAAGATCACGTCGGCCATACAACACGCCACTCGTATCCAATGTGTGATGGATTACAGGGCGGACAACATGCCTTTCACTCCCGCAGTGCGGCGAATAGCCACCAAATTACGACGCATCCATCACACGAAGGCGTTCTGCCGACCACCAAACAGTACCGCCTTCATAGGATACGAATGCTAGTGGCTGCTAAGATGTTTTGTTTTTTTTATATTTCTTCATTTCTTCAGGCAGTGTAGTATAAATTTCCATTGAAATATATGAGTATGCTTTTTAGGTTTCAGATTTTGTAACAATTAGCATACCGTTCAACGGATTTCTAAACTTTTTCTTAACTTATATTCTGAGAAGAGAAACATGATAAAAATATTATTGAAGGAAATGGGGCACGTACGGTCCTGTCCACGTATGGAGGCATCTACGAAAGTAACAATATGTATGAGGATTCGCGGTGTTCCAATTGAATGAAAAATTTCCCATTCAATTACGCAGAAACCACTTTCCATTTATTTTCTCTTCTTTCATATATCGTAGGTATATGGGAAATTAATGGAAGAAGATCGATATTAAAAAGTTGTCGGAAAAATATTTTCAATAGATTCAGGAACGTGTTAGGACACACTTTGAAAGGTAAGACCTCGTTAAGACCTCGCACAAGTTTCGACTTCTGAGGGTTGTCGTTCGTAGGGGTGCGACAGCTGGTTAATGGAAAAACATATTTTTTTTAACAGATTTTGCTTCAGAGGAGTCAGTGGAACTGAAAAATGGAGCTGATGTAGTAATTGAGTCATTCAAAGAACCAAATTTCCTAAAAATCGAACGAATTAGTGGAAAACATAAAAAACAACTCACGTCTGTCAAACGAAATGGACCTAAATCTATACTGAATGCCAGAGGCGTCTCCAATCCCTACTCAAATTGTATTGGAAATCAAGAGAATCAAAAAAGTAGAAAACAATATGTTAGTTTTCACTAGTTCAGAAACTTTCAAGATGCTGATGTAGGCTAATGACATGATAAACACCATTGTTTCAAATGTTGATAGTGCTGGTTCGAAATTTCATCGTCTGGGACAGCCTAGTATCGCTGAGAATCGTCAAATGAAAACAGAGACGTTTATATCAAACCTGATATGATAGTCATAGAAAGGAAGCATTAGCTCAGAATATGTATCGTGAAACTCGTGGTGCTGTAGTATATCAATCAGAAAAATACAAATTGGCAAAAAATTAGAAATCCCTGAATATTGTCACAGTTCACATTCCACCAAAAAAACATTAGACTTTTTTCCCATTCAGAAAAGCCTTCCTGCAGATAAATGAAGCCATCATCATTGGAGATTTCAATATCGCTGAACTACGTAAAGTTTACGATTGTAGCAACTAGACGAACTTGACTTGGAGTAATACAAACGGATCTGGGTGAATACAAAAATATCAATGATAGAGTGATAGACTCAGAAATAGATTCATCTGAATTGGTATATATAGTGAAGCATAATCAAAAACCATTACTACCTATAGATTATCACCACCCGACACTTTTCTAGTGCAGGTGTTGACTGATATTGAAAAATATATATTGTGTCTTCCACAAAAAGTTATGATATGAGAAAAATTGAAAATGAACAATTTTTCCGTTTGCTGAGTGAAATGAAATGAACTCATCAACTTCCTAGATATAATGATGTCAACTCCACCTTGGTATAGCTAGGAATTAATTCGCAAAATGAAAACAAATATCATTATTTGAAAAAGTATAATAAAACAAAATACGTTTTTTAGTCGGAGAATCGCGTAAACGAAGAATAGCAACTTATTACGGTTCATTCATTGAAAAATCTGAAAAAATATTGAAACACAATACGCAATTCGGAAAAATAGGTCTCACATTCCAGGTCAAACGACATATAATGGTCAAACATATTCTTCGTCACTTTCCATTGTGAACTATATTGGTTTTGGATCTGTTCAATCAAATTTTGTTCGTTCGAAAGCATTTATTCAGCATCAGCATCAGAGGTAGATTTAAATCCTGTAAAATTATTTGCAATTCGACTCATTCAAAATATACAGATTTTGGAAATTTCCTCATCTCAAAAAGAATAGAATTCATCCTGAAAAGAGTTAAAATTATAAATGTCTGCTGAGAGAGTTCAATATGATATCTCTCAAAAAATATAGGGAAAGTAGAGATATGTGTTTCGCATGTGAAGTAACAGTCAACTAGACTGTCCAACTATATTGGAATAAATGCTGTTCTACATACCTGTTCCTGATATACTTTATCATTTCCATTCTCAAATCACGACTTTGTCTAGAAGTGTTAATAATACCCTTCCGTTGATGAATTTTATTTAACGTTGGAACAGTTTTAAAAAAAAGAGATACTCATCTTTATTCAATGAATAATGAATAAATGAATAAATAAATAAATAAAATAAATTCTGCTCATCAGTCTTTTTATTTAAAAAAAATCAACATATACTATTTTATATTTATTTTGTATAATATGTATCATTTGATGGCGGGAGGATAGCTTTTTGGGTTTTCGTAACTGGTTTGATCCACTTATTCAATTTCACCGTCTAGTGGTTCGAGCCCAGAGGCCAGACAATCGACGTTCACTGCCAACTTCCAACCCGTGCTTGGAATCGCATTTTAAAAGATGAGACGTCGTTAATCCGTAGCCCGCACAAGTTTCGACTTCTGAGGGTTGTCGTTCGTGAAGGGGTGACAAGTGGGTAATGAAAAACATATTTTTTCAACAGATAATACACTCAAATAGTATCTATGACATCAATATGATGACATACGGCTCAAATATTTCTTTTCACTATATTTTTCACTTCCATATGAAATTTCTATCCTCAAGACAACGATAAAAATAAAATAAATACAACAATAAAAATTAATTGGCGCTCCGGGGCGACTTCATTGATTCCAGTGGCGCATTCGCTTTTTCAGCTGCAGGAAAACCCGGAAAAACCTGCAGCACCACATCATCTGAAGATCTTGATCCAACAATGTCCTCACTCTCATAAAACAAAATGTAGGGTATCTCCAGAGGCTCCAATAAATTCAATGCATCACCAGAACACTTCGTGACACGACTATCGTCGTGACTATCTATCCTCATATAATGAAATTTAATTTTCATACCATCCACTTCACATATTCGGAACGCTACTGCACCAAATCCATTCATAACATATCGACAGAATATAGCTATACTGATTCATTTCATGAATGTGATCAAACATTCTATGGTATCCCAAAGGATCCTCATCCGAATATACTTTTCGAACTCGTAACAATTGTAATGCTTTCATGGAATTCTCTAGCTGATAGATTCATCTATCAGGAAACCGGGAAAGTTCCGAATGAAATGTTTTCATGTACCCAGGGGAATCTTCGTTCGGATTGAACTAGGAGTAAATGAGTTACACTAACTGTGTTTCTCTTTGTATTGGTTCCGTGATTATGATGTTGGTTCAACATTGCCTCTTGCGATTAATTATTTAGATGGTTTGGTAGTTCAAATTTCATAAATGATTTCTCAGACCTTAAGATAAATTGGGTATTAAACTATGACTCCTTTAATTAATACACCAATGGTTACAAAAAAAATTGTTGCCTGGGGTGTGACGGCAAGTCAACAGAATCGGAATATGCAATCATAGAAGATGTCCACATTATCGCGTTTGAAGAAACCCAAATGCTCGGTAGAAATCAAAGGTACTATCCAATACTACATAGGGAGGCAATTGGAATTCAGAAACTCGAAAACAATTTGAATCGAAGAAAAGAGGGAATTAATATCAGAAACAATGTTGAATTGGAGCACATTTGGAGAAATAAAGTATCCTGCATCTATGCATCATGAAATAGAACAAATAGTACGAGTATAACATGTTTTGGTTGATGAAGAATGATGGAAAGTTGGAAAGCTAGTTATTGGGGTAACTCCCACCTATAATTATTCGTATTCATAATAGGAAGGTAGATCGTTATCTAAGTCACTGACCGACAACGATATTAATAGTTCCCTGAAGTAGTTGCGACAAGCAATGCACAACATATTTTTTCCTGAAACTGACAATTTCATTGCAAATATTCACTATGTTACCAGTCACAACGGCCTCAATAAAAAAATATTTTTCCCATTGAGAAGAATAACAACGACAAATTTTAGCAGAAGATCTCGACAATCGAGATCAAGATGCATAATACAATAGTTGTTGCCCGCGGCTTCACCCGCGTAGAATTTAGTTTTTCACATTGAGTTTCGTGACAGACCATATCAAACAAATACGGACAATATTTTTTAATAACCCAAAACTTCAGGTTTCCAACTTCAAAAGTAACGAAATTCAATATAATTTTCAAACGACTATTTTTCCCCTTGGGGGTGGAAATTCCTTATTCCCTTTCTTCATGCTTATTCACGCTATTCAAAGAACCTACCTGTATATTTCAAGATTCTAGGTTCGGTAGCTTCGACTGTACGTCATTATAAGAGTGTCAGTCAATCAATAGCATCAGTATTAAAATGAAATATATTGGTGATCCAACTAATACTACTTCTACTCATATTATAAATGCGTAAAGTTTGTGAGGATGGATAAATGTCATATATATGTATTTACATTTTTTAGTTTTTCACGCCTAAACAGCTCAATGGATTCGAATGTAAGTCGGTATATAGATAAATCGTGACCTGGAGTAACACATAGGGTAGGTTCCCACGGTAACGCGGTAAAACAGCGGGGAACAGCCAGTCAGCCTCTACTTCCGAGGATCGTCCCCGATCGACTCGCAGTAGACGCGACGCGTAATGGTTTACTGCGTAGCGTCAAGTAGATCTTATCGTGATAACTTTTAAACGATTCGTCCAAGCTATTCAGTGTTGAATTGTATCAATTTTCATAATAGTTTGACAGGCATTCTAAAATGTGCCTTGTAAAAAACTCTAACAGTATAGGAGCGCACGCTAAGTTAGGTCTCAGGAAGCAAGAATTTTTTCGACTTCCTCAATACTTATCGTTATATCATGACCAAAATAACACAAAACCTGTGTTAATTATAGCCTATATGTAATTGAGATGTATGAGTTGTATTAATGTAGTTTCCTGTTGTATCGATCTAAAATATTTTCAGCATTGCGTTGTTGCCAGTTCCATCAAATAGTCCTAGCAACTTTATATTTTTAAATGTTACACCCCGTATATTAATACATTTTTGGAATCGCTCTGGTATTTCAATACTTTTTTGTCAATAATGTCCTATACCTATCTCTATCTGTTTAATAATTGAAATTAAGTACATCAGTACTCTCAATTCATGAAAAGTTGATATTTTGATGATAATTTAGACAAACTCGAAATATTCAAATAACACCAAGAAATCGACTCCATATCATTCAGGGCGTGCTACAATTACTATTATTTCCATTGTGCATGAAAGTAGTCAAAAGTTCATTTTTTCAAATGAAACCCCCTGTATATTACTCGGTAAATTGAAAGATGGTGAAAAATGCTTCAAGATGATATATTATGTCCCTATACCTAAATCGTCAAGTTTTCTCAATAAAGTCGCTTCTTCTAGAAACATTATTTT
>WOGO01005372.1:0-12478 GCA_015342085.1 Leptinotarsa defecta | reverse complement strand
CCATGTTTCTCAATTGCGTTATTCCAAATATGTGTGACATTCGATCGCCTGTTGATCTTTGTTTCCGAAAGCATTATTGATAATCGTTCAAGATGTTGAAGTCTTCCAAATATTTGAGGATATGGTGGTTTACGACTTTCCCCATGATTTTTGATATCACTGATAGGAAATATTGGACTGTTCAGAGACATGAAGAAACAAAGTAACACTTTGGATGTTCACTCAAGTGGCATATTCTACTTTGAATATTATATGAATTCTACATAACATATTATGTGAATATTACGCTTCCCAGAAATATCATTTGAAGGTCGCGACCTTCAGACTAATTTTTTAAGGTATTGAAAACCATCAGCAGTTATTAAAGAATATTTGAACAGGCGGTTATAGTTTTTTGGAAAAAAATAATCGGCTTTATGGGTAATAATACAGAGACAGATTGAGCTGTATCTCGAATATTCACATTACATTTCGAAAGTTTTATACAAAAGTATACAATTTTAAAAACTATAAAAGTGTAAAACAAACAAAAGTTTAACATCTTAAAGAACAGTAGACTTGAACCAGCCGGATAATTTGAGGTGCAATATCAGTTTTTTAAATTATACAGGATAATTATTAAACATGCGGCCAAAAATTAAAAATCTGTTTTAAAATCTGTTTTTCCGTTAATCAGCTGTCGCCCCCATACGAACGACAACTCTCAGAAGTTAAGAGCTAAGGACTAACGAGGTCCTACCTTTTAACGTGTGATTCTTAACACGGTTGCAGAATCATCCCCGCTTCAACCAGATAAATTCTCTCGGGAAAAATATCTGGTCGAGGTGAGAATCGAACCCACGATCTTCCAATCGGGAGTCGGGCGCACTACCACTACCATTAAGGTACTATTCCTTGGACTTTTCTAAGGATATTTTGTCTTTTGATGATTTTTGATAGGACACTTTTTTCCGAAGGCAAAAAATAGTTTCGGCAATAATAATTTTGGTAATTTTAAAATTATTAACGTAGCAGAGATGACTGACATGTATTTCATTTATGTATTTGCTGATGGTAATTCATTATAAGCTAGGCGGTTGTGCAGTGAACGATTTCGTAATCGTAATGTGTCTAACAGAAAAACCTTCCAAAGTATACATCAATGAATTCGTGAAACAGGAGCATTGAAGCGGAATGGAGGACCAGGAAGGCCAATGACAATAAGAACCGTAGAAGTAGAAGAGAATGTGCTGGCCATGATAGGAAAAGATCCAGGTACTTCTACTCGAAAAATTACCAAATACTTTAAATGTGAGTAATGGAACGATTTGATACATTCTTAGAGACTATTTGTTGTACCCATACCACATACAACGAGTTTAGGCGCTTCTTTCTGCAGATTTTCTTCCTCGTATTGCTTTCTGTAAATGGCTTTTGCGCACATTGGTTCTCAAGAAATACAATAAGGAATTTCTACATAAACATGTTTGGCCTGGAGAAAATCCACATGAGGTGCTTGAAGATCGCTTTCAACATCAGTTCTCTTCAAACGTTTGGATGGGAACTATAGGTGACTTCCTAACTGGACCGGTATTTCTATCAGGAAGACTTACCGACGAGGTAAAGGTGGATCTCACTTATAGCCTACTTGATCACCGGACTCAAACCCTCTGGATTATTTTCTATGGAAAAACATAAAGTCATTAGTTCATACTAATCCAGTGGAGGATGTGGAAGATTTGAGAAATCGCATCATTGCTGGGTGTAAAGCAATCAGAAACGATCTTGGTGTTTTTTGAAGAGTTCGGGAGTCGATGAGGAGAAGATTGAATTCTTGCATCCGAGCAGGGGTAGTCATTTTCAACAGTTCTTTGTTATTAAGAAACATTACATGTAATTTTTGGTAATAAACTGTCCAAATTCTTTTTCGATTTATTCCATAGGAATCGCGCGATAAAACATAAGACCTCGTCAATCCTTAGCTCGCAAAAGTTTAGACTCCCGAGGGTTGTCGTTCCAGGGGAACGACAAATGAATAACGGAAAAAATATTTTTTGTTAATGTTACCTCGCTTCAACTATCACTGGCTCAAACAATAGACTGGACGCGTTATCAAGTTTCAGTTTTTCAAGAATATACCTGTTTCTGTTCAAACATTCTACAGAGAATCTATGAACTCTCTATGAAGAAACTACCCCGTTTCTCCTGTTTTGTTTTCAATATGACAAATCAATTCTATGTTTTTATTGGCACATGGAATATTACCTAGCATTAATTTCATTCGATTTCCAAACACATTAAACGATAAATAAATAAACACTCGGTCGTCCTTCAAATCTACATAAGCTTCCAATGATTAGGCATTACCATGTCATGTACACGCATATCTAAAAGCTCAAGAAAAACACTGACCTGTTTTAATGACTAAATAAACCAGGCATTAGTTTCGTTATCAGAAATGCATAATGCATAAGACGCGGCCAATAAAGTAAATCAAAGCCCACTCGCTCAATCCACATAAAACGTCTATTTTGTGTTAACGCTCGACTTCCTGCTGACATTTTCTCGGGTATCCCAATTGCCGGCATGCACATTCGAAACATCGGTGAAAGCTACTCCGTAGTACGAGCAAGGCCACGAAATTCGGGCGAAAACAAAAAAGAATGCGCTACTTTCCCTGAGAAACACAGGTAAGATGTCGCATCAACCTTAAGGTCAGTTCTGTGAGTGTATGTATTTTTAATGAGGGCGACTTCGTTGTATATAATTAGCAGGGTACCGTGTGAACCGCACTGGACAACGTTTCCTAACCGACTAGATACAGTAGTTAGTGTAACTTCTTAAGGAATGGCATAAATCGCGGTTATTTCATAATAATCTCGGAGAATATGGAATATAACTCTTGCATAATTGGCCAGTAGCGCAACAAATTCTGATCAATATAATTGGTATGGTTTATTCTAACCAAAATATGTTCTTTCAAACACGATTTCAGAGCCTGCTAAGTTTGACCGATGTTCAAAAGATTTATTCCTTGGAACGAATCATTGATTGGACGGAAAAGTGATTTACCCAATACCAAACGATAATTATCTGTAACCAACCTAATAAGACACAACAGAACAGAAATATGAATACTTCTTCAGAAAGCCAGAGTGTAAAGCAATTTCATAAACCATATAGTACAATATAGTGTGGATAGTTTCGAAGCCATATGAGAAAGAACGATCCACGATTCGTTATCACTTTCCGTTTCTTTTAAGAATTGAAGTATCACAGGTCGTTATTAATGAACATTGGTCAAGATAGAAAAGATTAAAGAAAGTACCGATGACGTATTCATTTAAATTTATTTTCAACCACTCAACAGGGAGCATCAAACCTGATACGAAATGGTAAGGGTTGGAACCGGACTGAAAAGAGAAAATGTATCCGTTACATGAGGATTTTCAAACTAATAAAAATTGAGAACATAATTGAACTCTAAGATGGATGTTTTCAGCCAATAGTATGCTTCAGCAGACACAATACAAACACTGTCAATTCATATTGGAAATTTTCAAAAATGAATTCGTTAGTTCAGTAACAAAAAATAAATAAAAATTGATTGAAGAATTTTATTGATTTTTGTAACAATGTCTTGAAGTACCAATTAAATACAGTTTCACGTTTTACCAACCATCAACCAGGCCGAGCGATCATGAGGATATCTTTTGGTCATGACAGGTGCAGAACTGCAAGAAATTTGCATTTTCCAAATTAATTCATATAATGGGCACTAAATTGGTGTTAATCAGCATTCTTCCCACTATATCAGGAAAAATAAATTGGTGGTTATCACTTTGGTAATACTAACATTATATTTCTCACACCTTTTATGCTTTGAAAATGTTATATCAGATGGACGTTTTCATATAATTTTCGAATACACCAGCTGTCGATAGGCATACAATTTTTTAATGAAATCGTAAAAATGAAAGGTTGAAAATTTAGGAAAAAAAATGTATTCAATGTGTAGGTTGTCATTGTTATTTACACAATAATAATTAAGTTGTTTTCATTTCGAAATATATTTGAGAGTAGAATTCGATGAAATATCGTGTTGGACGATTTTGATCATCTCATGTAAGTATTTGATATTATTGCTATAAATTTTACTAATATATTCAGTTCATTTCTTCATTTGCATTATATTCAATTGATTGTTTTTGAAATATTGAATTCAATCAATATTTTTTTCAAAACATAATCCTTTTCAAAGAGACTATTCGAAAAAAAAACATAATATTGTTAATGAAAGGAGTTTTCAATTCATTTGTCAATTATTATTCATGAGATATTCTATTTACGACTCATTTCGGTATGCTGTAGCATCATCAGGTGTAGGTACAATGTATCCATAATTCCAATGATATAAATCGAATATAGAAGGTTTCCGTAAACTTTTCAATTATCAGTGGAATTAACAACTCGTCAAATTCTTCGTTCGACTTTCTGACGTTATTGCTAAAGGTATGTAGTCTTTCATCATTATATTGGACAAATCGCAATCACATACATTCAATTTTTAATTAATATACAGAAGTTTGAAAACAGTAGCAAACTTTTGGATTTTTTTGTAAATTCTGAGTGACTATATTTACTGGCTAATCCACCTTTGTTTCATGTCACTTTTCTTCGAGTCGGTCCTTATAAGGTGAAATGATAATTGATTTAGTTTAAACCGATTGGTAAGAGGCACCTTACCGACAAAATAATGATACAAAATTCTTAGGATGCCTATTAAAAACGTTAATTGTGCACTCGCATCATGGACAGGTATTAAAAATTTCCGCTTGCTTGGATATATGAACGGAGAAACAGGCATCGAGTTCTAATCAGGAGCGTCCGTCAGGATTGGTAGCAGGGAAAAAAGTGTCAAGTTCAATGAATTTCAGAATGTTCAACTTTTGAGGTTATACATAGTAATTTCAAGTTGATACATTTCCTGACTGAATTTTTTATTCAATTGGAAAGTTTTTTATTCGTGCGCTGCACAAATGTACAATTTCAGATATATTGGTTTATTCCTTCTCATTATTAGATAACAAATGTTTAATAACATTGCCGAAAAATATTGAAGTCCTCTCAAGAATTAATTTCCTATGAGTTATATATGTGTGAATGTTTCTATTTGGTTTATTATCATCAACAATATTCATCTTTCATGTATTTTGTGATATCCTGTACATACATGAAGTTTCTCATCCGTGGTCAAAAATGGTTAGACAGCATACCAGTACTCTTTTGATTCTCAATAAAACAACGAGAAAAAAAGCAAAGAAAAAAGAAAGCAAAGTTAATCAGTTCCTAATCAAATTCTTAACACTCCTGATAAATATATGATTGAAAAATGCATGACATCAGTGTAAGCTTAGGTCATGGTAGATGTACGTACTATAGTTGGTTATGTAGTTGAAATTTCATCAAAATCAATTACCGGAATTTTCGATAATTCATTAAAACATCAATTTTATAAAAAAAATTACCAATTCAGTTAATTCTCAGGAACATTGGAGAAAAGTCACAAGTATTTGGAACTATATCAGACATTCTTGAATTACGTGTACTTCCAGTTATTGTTTACACTAGCTTTGAAAACAAGTTCTTGTAGTCACAGCAAAAAGTCGTCGTGTAATTTATTATTACTACGCTCATGATTATAATCCCAAAACTGACCTTATAAAACCGTGGAATGATGTATTTTGATCCAATTAAACTTTCAAATTAGCCTTTCTATCTTGGAATTTCTTACAAATAATCGTAGCGATTTTTAGATCAACCAGTTCCATGAATTTTTTCTTCAAATATCACATGAAATGAAACATCAACCGTTTTATACTGAATGCTCTAGTTATCACACTTCGTGAAAGGTGAATTTTAGTTTTCCTATAATCACACTTGTTTTTTCTTGAGATTTTGACCGCCGAATGAGATTCGTCATCTATCTTCAACTGCAGCTTTCACTGCAAGGCAAATACATAAAACCAGAGCCCAAAAACAAAGTAATCATGTTCGAACACTAGGTAAAGCTGTTTCAACCAGCTATAAGTCCCATCAGTAATGCTCGGTTGAACCACGTGTCCAAGTGCCCTTGAAAGACAAGCCTGAGTGAGATGACGTCATCTAAGGGATCGAGAAAAGTTCATCAAGGATGAACGAGGTCCTCCAAGTCAGTTGTAAAGCCAGGCTTGGACATTAACAACCTAAGGTACATTCGTGGTTCAGTCTGCTCAGGGTACATGATTTTCAGACTCAATGATCACTCACTACACGTATATATAAAGCACTACAAAATGTGTAGGAATGTGTGAAGTATGCTCATCGTAAGAACAACTATGAAATAATGAAAACCATATTTTTCCGTAGATAAAGGTGAGATTACTGAAGGAAAATTTCTTACACGAAAGTGAGTAAGTGGAGTTATCTTACATACTTCAAGAAAGCCAGCCAGAGTCTTGAAAGGAGCGTCTAATACGATCGTACTTACAGATGCTATAGAAGAAACTGATATAACTATTTTGTTCACATTAGAATCGCATACAATCACTCGTTTCACAGCAAGACCCCAAAAACAATTGCAGTATGCTAGTCTTGATAGTAAAAGTGACTTACAGAGATTGAACTTGAGATTTTTCAATAATATTTGTCTAATGAGATGCAGCTTCCTTAAATCTATCCATAAGCCTAATTTTCGGTTTCATTCATGACAGGCAAGTAGTTCGTCTATTTATAATTGGATGATGGTTTTTCATAGTTGTCCAGTCCTAATTTGTACAAGTTTTCCTCGTTAGTCAAAATAAAAACCTACGATTGGGGCGTAGCAAACAAGACATTATTATAGTTACCAGACTTCGACGTTTTTTACAACAACCCATTTTGATGAAATAGTACACACTACTGATTGTATGATTGATGCCAGCAAATCGAAGAAAGAAACAATTGAAACCATTAATTAGAGGAAAGTAGATTGAAGGCGCTGCAGCGAAATCCTCCGGGACTTGCCTGAATTCACCGACAAGTGAATCTAATGAATCTAATGGCATACCACTTTTGAAATGCGAACCGGCCATGTGGAAATAAATCTATTTTTTTCTCGTAGTTACTCGCCCATAAAATCTAATAGCTCTCTCGATGACAATTATAAAATACTATGACAACATTAGGAACAATTAAGGAGTTCCGAGTATTTGGTTTTTTAGCTTTCGTTGAGAAGGTGGAAGTAATGCTTCTGTTGACTCTGTGACCTAACGGCATGTAATCAAGGTTGAGTTTGTTGCAAAAAGAAAAGGAATAAGATTATACAGCCGAGGAGCTAAGTCAGTATAACACTTTTGTAAAGTAATTTTCTGTGATTTTGGTACATAAGTAGGTTGAATTCATTTTGTGGCGGGTTGCATAAATGTGTTGAATTTTTCTAAGTTCATGTTTATTTTTGTGTTGTCTTATAACAGTTTTGAAGAAGTAAATTATGAAGTATATCATGAGCATTTGAGCTATATCTATATAGGATGTCATGTATTTCACCCAATATTTACTGAAGAAATAGTGAGATTCACATTATCATATTCTATAAGTACTGATTTGAAACTTGGTGAGGGTACTAGAGGTCTAGAAGTTGATCATGGCTAACTGTATCAAATGCTTTCTTCAAGTCTACAAATATACATAGCGATGGTGATTTTTCGTCTACATATTTACTGATTTGTTTGATAAGATTTTATATTTTGTTAGGTATTTTTCAATGCGCCATTTCAAGATGGTTTCAAATATTTTCGCAAAGTTTGTAATTACGGATATTGGTTTACCAAATGAGGTTTTCCACAATATTTCTACGCTAATAACTGTCAGGTGTACCGATTTCCCGATGAAACAAAGATTATGTAGTAGGCGTAAAAGTGAAAGATCTTTCGCAACTTACGGTGACTTACTGGCAGTCACCTTCACAAGTACGCAGCGTGTCCAGCCGTGCTAATTGCGATCTGTGTAAGAAAGTGGGTGTAGGAATTCACTGCATTATAATGGTATATGATACGGCACTTGGCAAATACCAGTCATTATCATGCGATATAACTACGAGCACAAATCACGACCGTGTTTTACATAAATTAACAATTGTTCGGTAGTCGCAGAGGCTTCTTTCGACGATCATATTGCCACTGCCTACGTTGTTCGAGATCGCTGACTTTGCGACTGTGATCTTCAACACTGTTGTAACAGAATCTCTAGTGATAATTATCTACTAAGTTGGCGATTAGCCACTGTAAATCCGGTGGCGAAATCTATGCTACGGTGAATAATTGATAACCTTTGGGCTATTACCCGCGACGGGCATTGAACTATGTACCGCCCTCAAAGTAGTAAAATTGAAAACTGTGAAAATGTTCACATATTTTTGATGAAAGATGTCTTTTTACCACTGTAGGTTATATTCCTTTGGAAAATCGTTAGGGAAATCAAATATTCGTTCTTTGGATAATAAAGGCTTATTATTATTATTATTGAGTCAGTCGAAAACTTTCCGTGGAAGTTTCTATGGAAAAAAACTTCAACAAATGACAGCAATTCAATTCGATTATAATCAATTTATGGAAAAAATCATTGTTTCGCAAGCATTATGCGAGCTTTTACAAGTGATCCTAAAATGAGCTGCTTTGGAATTTTGGTATTGATTGGATTTTTCAATATTCGAGGTTATGTAACCTATTTTGATGAACCGTGATTTTTGATACTATATGGCGAGTGACTCCAGGACTAATTAATTATAGATCCTTTGTTTCGAATGACCTCTCAGAAAAAATATTGAGAAGTGTAATATCTGTAAACCATTCAATCAGTCTGACTCACTTATTATGACTTATTGTGATGAAACTTGTTAACTCCACATATATAATGAGGGGATATACACATCTTGTTGCAACCATAAGTTAAAATTATTGTATCTTATTTCACATGTATTTTGCTAGAGAATGTATAATTTAATGAATATGAGGTGAGTTATTTCAAACAAATTGGCGTATGCAACTCATTGTTATAATTGAGATTTCTATAATGAGATCAAAAGTGATTGCTTTTGTGGTCGTAAATTTTCATATGAACTGTCTGTTTGTGATTTCTTACAAATTTATTTGCTTTTGATTTGGAAATAATGCAGCTCTGAGGATGAACTCATTAAAGTTCGAAATGTCGGGGAACGCAGTTTATTTTTCATTGTTTTTCTGATATTTTGCTAAACCAGTCCATCATTGGAAATCGACAAATTGATAGATCGGCATTAAGTAGAATAAATACAACTAGTTCAGATGTTTTTTTCTCAAAAGTAGATACATTGCCTGCAAAATAATGAGATGATTGAATAATTTGTTTCGGAGTCCATGGTATCATGAAAAAACTGTACAATCAGAACCTGCCAATTTCAAGCTAGTTATCCCATATTTGGAATAACATTTCCAATCAGGGATTTTTTGTTCCATAATTAAAAACTGTGGTAGAAATAATTATTTTCAACTCATTGCAGACAGCAATATGTTTTTTGATGCAGTTCAATTTAAAGTCAACATATTATAACATTTACTCACTAATTTTTTATGGATAATCAGATTCTGCGGCGACAAGAACAATGAAGTCATATTTTTTTGGTTGTCGATCAACTTACCGATTGATTGAACAACTTGTGTAATATGAATTCAAGGTCATGTAGGGGGCATATTTTTGCAAGAACTCAATATGTATACATACCAATAGTGGGTTATATCGGGTGAAATTACCTGAAACAAAAAAAAATTAATCAACTAAAACTCTATAATGAAGTACTGAGAATATTAGATTATCTGTGAAGATAATGGGAAATTATGATTAGATATCAAATGGAATACTCTTCATATCAATCATTTATAATTTTTCAAAGAGAGAGTTAAGATTCCGATGAACCACTGATGTATTCCCTTCAGTTGTTTTTCCTGTAGAAAATCATGTTTTTAGGAAGATAATGGCTCGTTTCCATAATAATGTCATAATAACATGTTTTTATTGTCAATGGATATGATTTAACATTATTATATCAGCTGTAGAATAATTAAGTCAAACTACTTGTCCTAATGATTTTCTATCACGAACTAACATGAAAATGAGTTCATCAACACGGAAAGTAGCTGAGCCTGAAGCTACGTAAATTTATAATTGCAGGGTTCATCTTGTTTAAAAATAATCCTCTCCATGCGACAAAATGAAATCCAGACGTCTTTAGTGTTAATATTCAGTATTTTGAAATAATCTACCCTAATCCTAAAGTTTGATGCTTGAAGTTTTTTGAGTTTATATTATTATTTCAAAAATGCTGTATGTATATATACTTTCGTGTACACTAGTTGTTTACACTCTGTTATAGTAATGTACTTAGGAAACATTCGAAAATTGTGGATTTGAACACATTTTAAACAACTGATCCTTTTCTCCTGGAAAATATATCGTTTTTTTTAGTACATGTGCTATTTTCTCATTAGTCAGTGGGCTAATGCTTGAAGACTGGCAGTGAACAAATCTGAAGAAATGAACTTTAATAGTTCAAGCCGGTCTCGGATATACCTACACAGTAGGTTGAATGGACTGACGCCTATCAGAAAACAACTACTCCCCTGACTAATACCATGAAGGGCGTTGGATTATATCCGATAGGCGTCAGCGCAGGAATCTTCACGGAAAATGTCCTGCATATGCAATTGGCAATAACACTGAAAGAGTTGACCTTCAATTTTGGAAAGGGCACACTTGAAAGTATAACGAAATAGACAGATACAAGAATAATTCTCATTTGATGAGAAAAACCTTAAGAAGCCTTGATAATAGTGATGATCGTACACTTCCGAACGTAATCCAATTTGGAGAAGAAGAGGTAGTAAGTACTAAAAATAGGTGAACATCACATGGCCAAAACTTTCAACCTATACTTTGTAAACAGCATCCAACATATAGTTCAAGGTATTGAAAACTCTGAACCATGGTTCAATTAAGATAATAATTTATATTTGACCTTCAGCACCTTCAGATTGGTTACTTCAAGAGATTTGAATGATATAATTGGGTCACTAGATAATAAATGAAATCCATGAAACCTAGAATTCTGAAATGTTAAAGCAAGTATTTGAAACAGCTGGTCATGCAATCCTCAATTTAATCATCATATCGCTCCAGAGCCCGAATTAATAAAAGTAAGTACCATTACACTCGTACCTAAAGTTACAAACACTATAAAAGCAAGTGAATTTAGACCGATTAATACCTTATCGTCAGTAAATAAGGTTTTAGAAATAGCAGTAAATATTCAAATATTAGAGTTTATATTGACAAAAATCAAATCATGTTTATCAATCTAGTTTTCGAAGAAAACATAGCTACAGTTATCGCTAACTGAATTTACTGATGAAACAAAAATGTTGTAGCTGTCTTTTTAGATTTCAAAAGGGCCTCTGAAACGATTGATAGAAATATTTTGCTTCAGAAGCTGAAAAGATATGGGATTGAGGGGATGGTTTATGAATGGATAACTAATTATTTATCAAATAGAGAACAGAGAGTACGTGTGAACGATTATTTCTCATCATATATAACTAATCACACAGATGTACCGCAAGGTAGTGTGATTGGTCTCCTATTGTTCATTCTTCATCCGAATAATATTCAATTATTTACCGACTGTGAGTTCATAAACTTATTTGCAGATGCTATCTTATTGGCCTGCACTGGAGTAAATTTAGATGAAAGTGTTGGCAGAATGAGTTTTAGAGAAAGTAGAAAAATATCTGAAAACCGATAAAATGAAACTTGACGTTAAAAAACTTAGGCAATGATAATCACTACAAAATTCAAATAAATACAAACAACTTAAATATAAAAATTAAAGATGAACGTATAGAAATAGTGACATCAGTGAAGTATTTGGGATCCAACGACCACTTCAAGTATATTGAAAAAAGATTGCAAAAAAATCATATTTTTTCTCAAGAATCTTCAATAACTTATCGACAGATACAAAGAATATGGTATCAATAATCCAACTTCATTCTGACTACTGATCATATATTTCATTCTCTTTTAATTTGAACAAAGTACAACAAATACAAAAACTACAAAATCGAGGAATGAGAATAATTTTAAAATGTAATAGGGTATACACCAATTTCTACCATGCTATCTGCTCTACAATGGCTCTCAGTGGGTATCCAAAAGATTATTCTATTGTTCCACGATTTTCATTTAAAAAATATTAAATAAAATGACCTCACCATACTTGCTCTCATTAATGACGTTTAATGAGGATATTCATCGCCATTCTGCCAGGGATAACAGTCACATTCATATAAATATAACTAATACAAGAATCAGTATGAGCAGTTTATTCTTCAAAGGTTTTGTCCGATTCAATGATTTACCTGATTCAACTTGTTTGAAGATGGTTGACAAT
>WOGO01005371.1:0-12479 GCA_015342085.1 Leptinotarsa defecta | reverse complement strand
AGTCAACTTGCCAAGTTTTTATGTCAGTGTTGGTGGTTTGACCAATCAACCGACAACTGCGGTAGCAGAAATTTGGGAAGCTAACCTGAAATGCCATTGGAAAACGAATCCACATGTTTCTAGAAATGGCTGTGGTCAATAGCCAATTCTCTTCTATTCATCGATGATAGTATATCTTCATTGGGTTCTTATTTCTCCTGGCATTTCCAAAAAAATGGAAAAAAATTCATAGTACACCTAGTTTTTACAGTTGTATTTTCAACGGTATCAGACAAGATAAAAAACCTAAAAATGAATTTCCAAAAGTTTTAACCGAACACAGTACAAAGAATATAACTAAAACTGATTCAAATGTTATGTATATAAAAGAGATAAAGAACTGTCAAAAAAGTATATGAATATATATGTTATATAGATAAAACATATTATGTACATGAATGAAAATATTAATGAAAATATGAGTGCAAATAAAAAATAGGAAACGATAAGTTCTAGCAGAATTCTTTGAAATTGATGATTCCCAAAAAATGTACTCATCAGAAGAAACAAAATCTAAGCTGTTATTTTGACTCTAATCATGTTTCGAACATGAGTGCTAGTCAATAACAGCTGTTCAAGGGTAACAATTAGAAAATATTGAAGATAAAGAACACATAATTTGCTCTAGGCTTGTGTATTTTCTTTACTCAAAATTGGGTAGGCTTGGTTTTTTACCTAGAATGAATTTTTTCATGGGTTTTCAAATGATAACTTTGAGAGAATTTTTTTGCACAAATTTTACATTGAAATCGTTTCTCTCCAGTATGAGTTATTTCATGTTTTTTCAAACAACTACTCTTAATGAATGACTTTAAGCAGATGTCACATTGAAAGGGTTTTTCTCCAGAATGAATTTTTTCATGAGATTTCAATATATAATTTTGGGTGAATGACTTAGAACAGATTTTACACTTGAACGGTCTTTCACCAGTATGATTTTTTTCATGGTTTTTCAAATGATTACTTATAATGAACGACTTTGAGCAGGTTTTACATTGAAATGGTTTTATTCCGGTGTGACTTATTTCATGTCTTTTCAAATTGCTACTTGAAACAAATGACATTAAGCAGATTCTACACTGGAATGGTTTCTCCCCACTGTGAATTGTTTCATGCCTTTGCAAACTACAGTTTGTAGCAAATGACTTTGGGCAGGTTCTGCAATGAAACGATTTTTCATCAATATGACTTATTTCATGTCTTTTCAAATTACTACTTGAAATAAATGACATAGGACAGGTTTTACACTTAAACGGTTTTTCCCCTGTATGACTTCTTTCATGCCTTTTCAAAAGACAATTTTGACTGAAAGCTTTGGAGCAGATTTTACACTGGAATGGCTTTTCCCCTGTATGACTTCTTTCATGCCTTTTCAAAAGATAATTATGACTAAAAGCTTTGGAGCATAATTTACATTGGGATGGTTTTTTCTCATTATGAGTTCTTTCATTTCCTTTTTCTTTCAAATATTCTGAGCAAATTTTGTATTCTTCATAATCATCATTTTCTCCAACTGAATTCATAGAAAATTCTGATTTCAATGATTTAATGTTTCTTTCTCTTTCATATACCGCCTCACATTTCACATTTTCGATAGCAAATTCCTTTTGATTAACTGTTGATAATGTGTTTTTCCTCAAAATATCCTGTTCCTTTTTTTCAGTTATTTTATCTTCTGTTTTTTCACAAAGAATAACTCCAGGATCTGCAATAAAAGTTTTTCACCACTATATGTACCATTATATAAAGGACAGGTCACAAAACATTTATCGAATATAAATTATACCCGTGACAAGCATGCCTGTAGATTATTTTGAAATTTTAAATTATATAAAAACAATTGTTTTTTCACAAAGATGTAAGATTCAGAGAAAACCTATTTTATCACTATTTTTCTCCAATAAACAGCTACTTTGAAGATCTCTATCTATTTATAAACCCTAATGTTCACTGAATTATTGTATAACCAATTATATTTATAACAGATTTTAATGATGCTTTGATATTATATTCAGAATACACACTATATTCTGGATATGTTCCTATCATTTAATAATCAGTATGAGAAATAATTTTATAAAGTTGAAAAACGTACATCTAGAGTCTAAAATGGGTGGTGAGGATAGATAAATTTTGAACAAAAGTATAGAACAATTCTCCTCTCTTAGAATTCTAGTGAGTGCACACATTTTTAAATCCACTGAGGCACGGTTTATCAAGTAAAGGTATATGATCCATTGTTTCAAAGCCTCTACCAAGATCAAAGTACTACATTGGCTGAAAAGTCTCGGGTCTAACACATAGATGGCGCTAGTCTTATTACTTTCACCGCTTTTTCAGTTAGTACTAACATTCAAAAGGTGACTGTTGAAATTTCATTATATTCTATTCATAAGTTTGTGACTTATTGTGCTAAGAGTAACACTACTTTTGTTATTTTCGAAACAATGGATTAAAAACAATTTCGTGTTTTAGTTTTACACTGCTTCTTGATGGAAAAAAATACCGTTCAAGCGAAGTAATGGATAGAAAAGTGTTATAAGGACTCCGCTCCATCAGAAACAACAAATAAACGTAGGTTTGCTGACATCAAAGGTGGTCGTTTGAATGATCGAAAAGTGAAGTTGCGTTAGCTAACATTGTAAAGGTATTAAAAAAACGTGTTGGCTTTATATTGCATGAGCATTTGCCTATGTGAAAGCTCAGTTAAAAATGGGTGCCGCACGAGCTCGTTGTTGACTAAAAACAATTTTTGCGTCGATATGTGACAACGGAAGAAACATGGATCCATCACTTAACTCTGGATTAAAAACAATCTTAATCTGAGTGGAGAACAACTGGTGAACCTCGTCCAAAGCGCCCGAAAGCACAACAGTCGGCTGAAAAGGATATAACCTTGGTATTTTGGGATGTGCAGGGTGTAATATTCATCGACTATCTTGAGAAGGAGAATACCATCAACAGTGAATATTATATATCGTTATTGGAGCGTTTGTTTCATCAAGACAACGCTCCGTGTCACAAGTCAATTACAACAATGGCAAACTACATGAATTGAACTTTGATTTGCTCCCACATCCACCGTATTCGCCAGATTTGGCTCCCAGCGACTAGTGGCTGTTCGCACCTCAAAAAAATGCTCACAAGTAAGAAATTTTTCTCGAATGAAGAGATTAACAGAACAGAACATTTATTTTCGTGGAATACTACTTACATGAATACATACAAATTTATAATAAATACACTGTTTGTTTGCATTTGTAGCGGTATTTCGGCCTAGAAAGGCTTGAGGAAACTATTACCAATTGATATAATTTCTTTAACCTAAACTACCTAGAGGGTACAAGGTATATAACAGTGGTAAAAATAAAAACCAAAAAGTATCTGTAGATGATATAGAATGATCATAGAATGTAATGAATGTGAATACTATCAAATAATGAGTACTATCAAGATTCAACAGATTTCACAGACCTATTTTGAGGCAAAAGATAAATCGTCCTATAAAAGTGGTATTGAAATATTAGAGTGGCGCTAGAATGACTGTGTGGCTCTTGATTGACACTACATTGATGAATGAAGCCAATTTTGAACAAAAAAACGCGTTTTATTTCTTGGGCCTGGAACTTTTCAGCCTAGGTGTTATAAACGTATTGCACATTCTTTCCCATTTAATTTCTTATTTTTAAAGCCATGTGATAACTTAGTATGAGCTTATGATTATTCAAAATAGCATTCAACTGAACAATAAATGAAGAAATGAATTTTTTTTGCAAAATGAGTCTGAAGACACACATTTCCATAGATTGTAATGTTCTTTCTGCACCTATCTTTTTATAAATCATGATTGACTTAATTGTTCCCAATATTCAGTATAGGCATTCCCATAGATTGTAATGTTCTTTCTTTTTATAAATTGTGAATGACTTTAATCTTTTCATCATTCCTGTATACATAACTTTGAAAATGTAAGAGTCTTCAAAGGCACTTTTTGCAGGTTGTTTCTATTTTGTAGTCTTTGGGTGTTAGTAGTCCAAGGAAGATGACGTGAGTTTTGCAAAAGGAAATAAGCTGTCACCAACCTTATTATTTATCATGTGAAGTACACATGATAATTAATAATTATACAGACTTCTCAAAACCTTTGATCAAGAAAATTGATAATGATGATATGATTTTGAAATGGATTACTAGTTTTTTCACAAATCAATGAGTCAAGATAAATAATTACATTCTTAAAAAACAGGATAATAAAACTATTTATTTATTAGAACACGTGAAACCAATTTTTAAGGTTTTTTTTTTCTTTCAATACAATAATCAGAGCAGAAAAATCATGAAATACAAATCAATTCAAATTATAGTTATTATTTACACTTTATTTACTTTACTTTATTTATAATCATTATCGTATTCCTTGTTTAGTTAATAATTTACATGTGAATATATTGTATGCTTCAATTGATACACCAAGAGGATATCTGCTATCTGATGCTTCAATTTTAATTTTTCGATCATATTTACATTTATCTTAAAAGTACAAACTTTATCTATTATATTTGAGTTGGCGTTCATTGATATTTCTTGTTTCACATATAAATTTTATTGTATTAAAGATTTGAACCCTCTAATACATGAATTCTTATGAGGTTAGGCTCTAGTTTATTGATCGCCAAAAATAAATTTATGAAAATGTTTCCATAGATTGAAAAAACATTACCTTCTTTCAGGCCGCATTCCCTTAATATATCCTCATGATGTATATAAGCGGGTTTTGACTCCTGGTATTCTTGGCAAAAACATTGATATTCATCATTTGTATAATCAGTGACGTCTATTTCGTTATTAAATTTTCCGTTACACACTCTACAAAAGTCAGATTTTACTAAACTGTTTTCAAGTTCAACATTTTCCATTTTTAAATTCAACAAGTTAAAAGCAACGTCTTCCTTTTCTTCTTTTATTGGTTTCATATCCCTATCGTATAAATTTTCCAGATTCAGCATGAACTTTCCATCAGTCTGCTCTCGGTGATGCAAACGGGTTTTTTCGGTACTAGAAGCATCTATATCATTTTGCCCCCGTGCACTGAACCTTAAAAATTCGTCTGTTTCAGAGGCTCCAGTATAATCGTTGCAGACGATTTCTAATTTGATTTGACTTTTTTCAAATTCTTCTGTATCCATTATGAAATCAGAATTATTGTCTTACAAAAACATTTCCAAGAAAAACATCATAACAATAACATAACCCTACTCCAGTGGTAAGTTAAAGGTTCTTCTTCTTCCTCTTCTTCTACTACCTGCTAATTAGTTCCAGACTTCCTTTACGGCACTATTATGACCAGAACTTCATCCTGGGAGTACAGGAGTCTTGCGTTTCGCAACACTGTACTCCTTACAATGTCCTTGTTATATTATTGCAAATTGAATAACTTGTCAACTATTATATAATTATTGCAATCCCACTACCACGTGGACATCTGGTCCAGCCCCGGCCTCTAACCGGCGTGAATGGAAGTAGTTATAATGTAATATACTCTTCACAACTCTTGTTAAATCTACTTCATGTATTTAATGTTTTGCTGCACGTTCAAAAACGGTGGACAGCTTCAACACAAACTGAGTTCCATCTCCAACAATGGCATCCGCGTACCACCATGTCAGAGACGAAACTGAGATTGAAGGTTAAAGGTGCATAGAAACCTTGGTGTTTTGAACAATTTCGCTTTTGTTTTATCTAAATTTCTCGATGCAAGAAATAAGATTGACCCAACGTTGTTCATATGTTGATAGATGGTGCAAGAAACGAAATATGTCGCGGGAAAAAATCTTTCACAACAACATTGACAATAAAAGTGCTATAATAGTCATAATAAAATGCTGTATTGTCCAACGAACATCATGTATTATTGACAAAGCTGCAAATTCCCTTCACCATACAACCGTAATATATACCATATATATCCATATATATTCACACATCATGTAGTGTACATGTAGAGTACAAATCATATAAAGAGGCAGACGACAGGATGACAAGTTCAGTTTGAGGAGTGCCTCGAAGATGACAGTACCACCAGCTGTCGAAAGCGCTCGCAGATAATCAATAGAAGATATAAAACTTCAAACTTTTTTTTGTGACATTTAATATTAAAATACTGAAAATGCAACTGATTTTCCTTCATTTTCAGTATTTTAATATTAAATTTCACAAAAAAGATTTGAAGTTTTATATCTTCTATTGATTATATGCGAGCGCTTTCGACAGCTGGTGGTACTGTCATCTTCGAGGCACTCCTCAAACTGAACTTGTCATCCTGTCGTCTGCCTCTTTATACGCTCCGAACGTCTCAACTCAGGTATTCCAGGTACTTTAGGTAAATTTGCCTGTATTTGTACTGCATCAGGTACTTTTCTTTGTGTTAGATCTTCTCTAGGAATGTGTATGGTTTTGTTTAATAATTGATTTCATTTTTCATAAACCTACATGATTTTTTTTATTGGTAGTAAAACAATACAATTGTCTTTCATTCAGCTGTTCGAATTGACTTCGTATAGACTATGAATTACAAAAATCAATTGAATCGTTTGGTGAAGGCCCTTGAATGGATACTTCTTTGGGATTTCTCAGGAGTTCACCATAATTTTGAAGCCTCCACCATAAATCATAATTTTAGCGAATCATACCATGAAATTTTTCGTAAATCAGGGCCATAGTAAGATCCTTCTGCGCCCTGCAATATCGAAAAGTCACAAGTTTTTGAAAAATTCAAAACTGTTGATTATTGCAATATACAAACACTAGCTAAGCTTGAATTTGAAAATGACCTAACTATTGGACTTTCAAGGAGTTGTAGAACTTTATTTGATTTATAGAATTGATGTAATCAAAAAATGAAAAATTGATATAGTATCGAAAGTAAATGGCGTAATTGGCCAGAGGCAAGGCATATGGCAGTTGCAAGCTAGATTTGTAGGTACATGCCTGTTATTTGTTTGTAAATAACCTGAAACAATATTTCAATTAGCATGGCTTTTCTTGTACTTGATAAATTGTACTTGATTGAAAGGGAGGTCAATTTTTCAGTTTCGGGTGTTCACTGTCTAAAAGAAGAAGAAGAAAAGAATAACTGATGAAATAAAATTGTCCGTTTCACTTTCTGTCACACTTGACGATCTGATCCAAAAAAAGGATCGATTTGTTTGCGCAAAAGTGAAGGAGAACAGACTCAGAAACGTGACAATTCCTGTCAAATCGTGGGGCACCCATTTTTCGAGCTTTTTGACTTTTCCAATTAGTTTTAAATCAACAAAAACTGCATGGGAGCTGACACCCAGTATTTCCGTCATCCCACGCACCGTTTGTGATGGTTCAGTCTCCTTCAGGGTCATCAAATCCACGTCCTGGATTGCTGTATGACGACCACTTTGGGGCTCATCTTTGAGGCTTATAATCTTTGGAACGAAACTTGGCATATCAACGTCCAACAGTCCAACGACATCACATGAGCTTAAATAATGCGGAACATATTCAGAAAAAAATATAACAGCATCAGTTCGAAGAATTCCAAATTCTCTATCGATCAGTATAAACCACGACACAGTAGAATGAATATTCAATGAGATATGGAGCTACAAAAACATATGAAACAATTTTGTCACAATTCGATGCTGATGTGACGGGGTATTAGGCAGGTCAGTAAAAATTATTTAACAAGGTTTCCAATTGACAATTGTTTACTAGAATAATTAACGAATGCCGGTTAGTTCTGTTCCTAATAAACTAAGTTAACATATGCGGCGTGGTTTTAATGAATGATGACATGTTTTACTTACGCGTGAAGATACCGAAGATAAATAGTTATGTTGTGACATCTCAGGTTTCTCGCTGGTTAGTTGGAATACAGAAATGATGAATGTTACACTTTGGACTGGATATTTCACAAAAAATCAGATACACAGGATGTCCTATTTTGATGTTTCCATTGTGATGTTTGCATAAGCAAGACAGTTATCGATGAACGCTCTGATGAGTCGATTTCATTTTCCGAAAATTGATTTCTTCGAACTGATATAATACCAGTGAAACATTTGACTTCTACCAAAGTCCATTCCCGAATTTCAAATTTTCTTTCATAAATTCAAGAATTTGTATCATGAAGTAAAGTTAGAAAACCACATATTTGGCATACTTCATAACAAAATACAGTGTGACCCACTATTTTCTTGGTTAAAGAAAATGGTGCCAAAGCCGAATTCTGAATGAAGCAACTTTTCAAGACAAAAAAATGTGATTATCAGATATTTTTAAAATAACTTTGTGATTACTTTAAGAATGGTTTCAATGAATTAATTTTGAATTCAATGGAGACGCAAAAGGCCTCCAAACTGAATTTTATAGAAAATTTCAGTTCGAGTGTGTGTGAAAATTGTTTTTGATGATTTACATAAATATTTCCATAGCATTTCCATAAATGTTGTTAATGATAAGGTTCGAAATCTTTTTCCCTCCCTGTGTGTTTGAAAAAAGATATTGGGCATTACTAATGATATTATTTAGTAATTCAAGATGTAATATCAATTTGTTCAGTAGCATACGAGGACTGTTCAAAAAATGAGGTGAATATTCAAACTTCGCGGGCTACATAAATTAGATTAGCAATTTTTTTATTTTGATATGTTGGTACACTCGTATTGAAATTTTTTTACAGTTTCAGCTGCTTCGCATGTTAAGTTGAATGAGTTATAGTGCAATTGCCTGGTGGCTGAAGGCTTTACAGAAAACGGTCCAGGCGAAGCTCTATGGCTTACTATGGCTTGTCTAGCCATCAGTAGTGCCGTCAGAACCACACCGTCTGCGGTCACGGAGATCCTTCTAGATCTACCTACTCTCCACATTTTTCTGGAGAGAAAGGCTAGATGGACTCCAGATAGACTTGTGCACATTGCCAATTGCACAAATCAATTTAATGCAGAGTGTAACAGTGCCTAGGAACCTATGAGACTGCGTTTCAAGCGGAAATTTACGCTATTGAATTGTGTGCGGATAGAAACAATTAACAGACTGTCTCTGGTCTGGATTCCTGGCCATACTGGCCTGGAAAGCAATGAGACTGCTGACTCCCTTGCAGAGAAAGGTGCTGCAAGTAGCTTCATCGGACCAGAACCTGTCATTGGCATCGCTTTATGCTTTGCCAAACAAATATTATACACCTGGATGACAAGAAGATTTATGGACTTCATGAACTGCAAAGAGACATGTAAATAATAACAAACGTTCACGATATAAGAACATGGTCAATAAAATTGAATAAATTAGTTCAAACTAAATTGAATAAAATCAAATCAATAAAATACCGTAGATGTTACAGTTAGTGTTCTCAATTAAAATTATCATAGCAGAATTCTACTAAGCTATAATGAGGTCTCACAGAAAGTAAGTCTTTCAACTCTTTCTTGAGCGCTTTAAGGTCATTTATGGTTCTTATAGCTTGGGGAAGGTGATTGAATATTTTGAGACAGTTGTAAATGATGGAATTTTTAACTAGGGTCGAAGAAGGCAGCGGTAATTCGATACATTGGTTTGATTCATTGGCGCGTCCAAGTTGTTAAGCAACACCCTATTTTCGAAAAGATGGCAGATTGTCTCATATATAAATAAGGAGACTACAGTTAGGATTCTGTTAGAGCACGTATTGCACGTTTTTGTATTAGTAATACTGTTTAAAGGCATGTGGTAGAACATACACCCCAAAAGCAAATATCATAACGAAGATGGGATTCAAAAATGGAATGATAAACAATTATAGCTTCTGCAAATCCGAGCTCAAATGCAGTTACTGGTATTGCATAACATCCAGAAGAGAGCTTCGATTTCAAAGTATCTACATGTTTGTTGAATTTTAAATTACTGTCAATGAACACGCCAAAGAATTTAGAAGTTGGTACGTTGTCAATTTGAATATTATTTAAATGTGCGGCTGGAATTTGGCAACGATAGGACACTACTTTTGTTTTTGATAAATTCAAGCTCAAGAGATTTGAGTCAAACCAGTTTTTCATTTTCGTGGTGTTATTCTCAATGACTTCATGCAACGTATGGTTGTTAGGAGCATGCCATAAAATTGTAGTATCATCAGCAAATAAAGTAAACCTTCCTTGGATGTTTATAGACGATAGGTCATTAATGTAAATTAGGAATAAAAGTGGGCCAAGTACCGAACCTTGTGGGACGCCGCAAGTAATTTTACCTTCATTTGAGTATGAAGTGATGCGATCTGCTAAGTATGACGCAAACCACTTAGGACTTATACCGTATCTACTGAGTGCGTTGAGACAGCTTCCCAACAGTCTTGAGAAGACTTGAGATGACCTGAGCGCCTTAATTGCTGCCTGGCTGTCAAAGAAAATCGCACTGGTTTTATTTGTGACCTTCTGCCTGTTTACTTATCCGCATTCAACATTCACTGAGCGATGCTCGTGCGATGGTTTTTTTAGTAAAAATTCAGCTCAGCTTCACTAGTCACTAGTTATTTTTTCTGTGACATGCAACAAAAATATATTTCATTGATGCGCAATTCACCAACCAAGTTGTCTTGAAATTATTTTAGCATATAAGGCATGGACATCTGTGTAGTTAAAAGCTGCAGACGACAGAAAGCGATTTCTCATTCGATGGTCGAAGTTTGGTTTTTTCACAGTCCATCGTGGGGTCCCTTTCTCTTGATCCCATATATGTTTTTTTTTCGTAAACGAGAGTACATGCTCACTTAGTAGGTTTGTCTTTTAAAGACACCTCTGATGTGACCTATGGCAGTCCGAAACAGAGCCGCCTGGTGTTAGATGACGAACGTTTCCTAAGTGTGGAAAGTCATCTTCATGTCTTAGGACTGATTTCCTAAGTGTGGTTTTTATTTAACATCGTACTTGTCCTCATTTTCTCAATCATCTTAATTTTCTCATATTTGTCTTCCAACTTCCTTATTTATTAGGAATTTTTCTGAGGTTTTTAGCTTTTTCTCCTCAACATTTCTCTTTTATAGAATTTTATTTACCACTCTTTTTGTTTTCAGCTATATACTTTTTGAAATATACCTAACTGAAAAGTACTTTGTAATATTTCAAACAAACTTTTTTCTCACAGAATCAAGGATGAGTTAGTTATTTTTAGAGTAGAACAGTTCGTTAATTTAATGCCTCAATTCTGGTGACAGTCGCCATTCATGAATTCTACTGCTTTTATTGATTTTTTTATTCACCATGTCGATATATTTTGCAGGCCCTTTAGATATATTTACCGCTGGATCGGTTTTGAATGATAAACGACTATTTTTAGAGTGTTTGATCGAAACACTCGCCATATGAGAAAGTTTTATTTACTTCTAAAGCCACACATGGCTGAGAGCACTCTAAATTATTAACGAAGTGAATGGAACATTTTGGTGTTCTAGATATCCTAGATTCAGTTTTTGCCGAAAAGTAATTATCTTAATTGGAAATGAGGAAAGTTATCTGTGGATGAATTCCAGTTCCTTGCTTGAATTAAAACTATTTTCATCCATAATCGCAACTTGGTCCATGTAATAACAAGAATAATATCTGGAACGAAATTTCGGGCGTTCTACTTTTCCATCTTTACACAAAAAATGTGGAAAATGGCAATCAAGTATCTAAGGATAACATCTAACCCTATTTGGGAGTTGAACCACGATGCCTACAAATATTCCTTGAAGGTGTTATCCTTAACTGTAAAATTTTAACCTGTTTTTTCGATTCCTCATATTGCAATGTTTTTTAATTTTTTTAATATTTATGTAATATGTCTAATGGTTTTTATAATAGTAATATTATCAACATGAAGAATTTAATTTTCAGGCCCTGAAGAAACATTCAATTAAATTCGAAACATCGGCAAGAAAACAATTGTTTTTTAAGAAAAAATTGATCCTGTTACCAAACCAACCTCTTTTTCAGAAAAATTATTGGACCACTAAACCAGTTAAGTCAATAATAATGATAATAAACAGCTTTATTTCAGAGTACATTACAAACTTTTATTACACAAGGTCGGTAACAAAGAATGAAATGGCGTTAAACAAGGAGGTTCAGAGATTTTTGTTATAAATATTTTTAAATGAATGCTCCAGCGAGGTATGCGTTTAAATCATAGAGCACCAAGTCTATGAGAAGTTTTTTTTAGTTCTCTTTTGAAAACTCTAATTTTCTTAATCCGTTTTATTCTGTGTGGAAGATGGTTGAAAAGCATGATTGACATATAATTTTAGCCTATGAAGGGGATACATACAGGGTGTTCCTTAAACACATGCTAATATTTAGACCCATTTTAAGGAAAAAACGTCCTATGGACGTATGTCCTAAACGCCTTAACTTTTGAGATACAGGGTGGCAAAGTTTTCAAAAATAATCAGTTTTTTAATA
>WOGO01005370.1:0-12479 GCA_015342085.1 Leptinotarsa defecta | reverse complement strand
GAGAGGGAACTGAAATACCTTGAAGTGACCTTGAGATCGAATGGATACAGTGCCTCCGAGACCAGAAAAGCCATGAAACCGAAGGACACCACGGTTCATAAAGCGAAAAAGGATTAGATGGTTGCACGCGCATATCTACCGTTTATTCCAAGGATCACGGACATAATTGGAAAACTATTGGCCAAACACGACATGGAAACAGTCTTCAAACCCACGAGGAAGATACAACAAAGTCTCAGGTCGGCTAAAGACACAAGAGACCCATTATCAGCAGCAGGGGTCTATCGTATACCGTGCACTTGTGGAAAGGTATATATCGGAACCACTAAACGATCCATGGAAACAAGACTAAAAGAGCATAAAAGGAACTGCAGATTAGGCCAAACGGCTCGGCTGTGGCAGAACACGCACTTAGTGAAGGAGACCACATAATTTTGTTCGAAAACACAGAACTAATTGCCCCCCACTAAGGATACCATAGCAGACTGGTACGGGAGGCAATAGAGATCCACAAACACACGGAGAATTTCAACAGAAAAGAAGGAGAGGTTAACCTCAATCGAAAATGGAACCCCATTTTAAGGAATTTGAGAATAATGAACAGGACAACAGGCAGCAAGATTGTTAATGTTCCAGATTCAAGTGCAGGTGGAAGATTCTGCCGGAAGTCCATAAATCTTCTTGCCATCCAGGTGTTCAATATTCGTTTGGAAAAACCTAAAGCAATGCCAATGACAGGTTCTGGTCCGATAAGGCTGCTTGCAGCACCCTTCTTTGCAAGGGAGTCAGCAGCCTCATTGTCTTCTAGGACAGTGTGACCAGGAATCCAGACCAGAGACATTCTGTTGAGTTTTCTTATTGAGGAGAGTCGATTTTGCAATTTGCTACCAATTTAGACGTTGCTCGGTAGGAGCCAAGAGCTTCCAACGCCGCTGGACTGTCCGAGAATATTTTTGTTGACTTGTGTATGAGGTTGGATTCTACCAATCTCTCAGCACACAATTCAATAGCATAGATTTCCGCTTGAAATACAGTCGCATAGGTCCCTAGGCTGTCCTTGGTCAGCGACTGAAAACACCTGCACCAGAACCTGAAGGTGTTTTTGATCCATCTGTGAACCAACAACTATCTGCTCCCAATAGACACAGACATACATTTCCTTCTACCGGAAGATCCATTCCTCTCTACCCGGGAACAGTACTGTATAAGGCAGTTCGTAGATGACAGTTGAAATCATAATGGCAGATGTCATTTCCAGAATGCTGTAACTTCCAGTGTCAACCAACAGTCTGTTGCACTCTAAATTACATTGATTTGTGCAATTGGCAATGTGCACAAGTCTGTATGCAGTCCATCTAGCTCTAACCTCTCTCTCCAGAAAAATGTGGAGAGGAGGTAGATCTAGAAGGATCTCCATGGTCGCTGGCAGTGTGGTACTGATGGCACCATAGATGTTAAGACAAGCCTGTCTCTGTAAGCCCGAGCACTTTGCCCGAGCCATTTTATGTAAAGCCGTCGGCCACCAGGCGATTGTTCCATAAGTAATTATTGGTCGGACAATCATCACATAAATCCAGTATAAGGTGGAGATTTGCATTATAAAAATACAATTGTCCTTAACTTATTTTCTTCTTCACTTTTGAGTTTTCTCTCCAAACTAGTACACTAAAGTAAGAAAGATAAATTTAAAAAATAAAAAAAATGGAATGTCGCAGTCTCATCATGCTAAAAACACTTCAAAAAAGACGTGAGTAAATTATCCAATTTTCAAATTAGAGTATACGAAACCTTGTCACTTACCAAGAAATCAAAAACGCTCAGTCCCAGCATCTCGAAAGCTATACACATATGTCCGTGGTAGTCGAACCAGTCCAACATTTTCACGCATAAACTAAAAAAAAGTTGTTTAAAAAATATTTTCACCAAGATGTCAACAGTAGGTACATTGGGTTATTAGGAGAAAAAGTGACTGAAAAATCGAATAAAATTCTGTGAATTTCATTTCAATAACGTCAGTTCGTCGCTGTTCCACAAAATAACTTATTATAAAGTGAACCGACACGCCCCGGCTCCGCACGGGTGCAATGCTGATACTAAATATACATATAAACGCGTGCTGCTAATCATAAAGTGCTATAGGAAGGAGCACCATCAACATTTTTTTACAAATTATTGTAATCATTGATTAGCGCTTAATGAATAGCAAAAAAAAATAACAAACAAAAACAAAAAATCACAAAAAAAATAGTTTTGTCGCTGTCAACTTTTGTACAAAAATTTCATCGTCATCTGAAATTTCCCTTCGCAAAAAGCGTTTTCTAAAAAAGGATTTAAAATTCAATTGATACAGGTATGTTGCGAAAAAAATTAGTGTCTAGCATCTGCTCTTTAGTGTATATTTCTTTATGCTCTGTACTCGAAAAAAAAAAAAGAGTTGAAAATAAGCACCCACGAAAAAACGTTATCACACAAATCGTTTGTTCTCAATGATAAAGTATTTTCATTAAGTGTTTACGATTTGAGTTAATTACCGTTTTATGTGGAAGCAGTAATAAAAATAAACTATGAAATACTATTTCTGTGATTGCAATAACGAAATAACGGTAAAAATAGCACTTTTCCCATTAGATGTATATTATGATCCAATAGCGTATATTAACAAATCCAACAGACTACAACTTTCTGCTGCATTTCCTAAATTTCCGGGAATTTGGTCACTGCAATATGATACCTCAAGTGCAATGAAGAATGTTTAATGGAAAGTGGTAAAAGCACGAAAAGACAATAACGGAAAGACGATTGTGGACGGTAACAATAGAAACGTCGTGATTGGATAGAACTGACTGATCCTGCATGAAAATCGTTGGCTTGATTTTTTTTTTCATTATTTTCTGTTTGTACATTGTCAACCACTATTTCTTACTGTATGTTTGGGTTTAGCCACATCTAATCCAATCAACTCCAACTCCTCTACTGAGGAGGAGGAGGAGTTTTAGTACCGTGCATGTAATATGTGGGATTTTTTATGAAACAACTCAAACTTACTGTATGCAATCGGGATCTTTGTCTGCTAATTTTTCCAAAACATTTATTTCTAGTTTTGCTGCTTCTCGATATTTCTCAACATTTTTTATTATTTTCAAGGCCATGTGATGGTTCCTAAAAGAAGAAATGGTAAAATCAATCAGTCATCATGGATTTCATATCTTTGGTGAATTGTGTTATTTGAACATAAATATTTCGAAATAAAATTTCGTGATTATACTCATACACCCAACTCATTTGCTTTACAAAATATGAAAAATCATGGATTTCCACAGATTTGGGCCTACCAAAAGTGGTCCACCCGTGATAAAACACTTGAATAAAATAGGATTTACTAAAAGGTCAGAATAAATATATACTCACATCTCTAAATCTTTCACCTTGACAACTTTCCCGAAGGTTCCCTCTCCAAGGGTTGAGAGTATTTTATCTGGAACGGAATAAGGAAATCATTAATCACGAAAAGGAAAGTTTTCAATTCACAGATGATGATAGATTTCATTCCTCTCATGAACGTTTATTCGAACAAGAAATCGAATAAAACAATCGTATCAAATACAATTCTACGTTTTAAGGTAATTATATAACAACGTATCAACATGTTTTCGAAATAAAAATTTTGTGGTATTCAGCTCAGTTGTTTTTTGAATGGAGGCGTCAAATTATGAAAATCTCAATAACAACTAATCTAGTGTAGTATTTTCCTGGCATGGCACGGTGTTTATGTGAAAGTAATCTAATTTATAGTGTCACTATTTTGCGGGTTTGAAGGTCGTGGATTTCTGGAATTTTTCCTGACGTTTCGCTGGCGAAACTAACTACTGCTGATTCCTACTGCTGATAGTGGACTCCTTTTGTCTTTAGCCGACCTGAAGCTTTGTTGAATCTTTTTGGTGGGTTTGAAAACCGTTTTGATATTGTGTTTCCCCAAGAGTTTTCGAATTCTGTCTGTGACCCTAGGACTATAAGGTATATGCGCGCGTATTTGAGTCTTCTCACCGTTTTGAGCCGTAGAACTCTTCAGTTTCATAGCTCTGTTGTATTCTGTATTCATTCGATCTCAACGTCACTTGAAGATGTTCCAGTTCTTTCTCTAAATGCTCTGGTTCACATATTCTCCAAGTTCGTTCCGTTAGAGTGGAGATGACTCCTCTCTTTTGGCTAGGATGGTGGCTAGACAGTGTGTGCAGGTACCTATCCGTGTGCGTGGGTTTTCGGTACACTTTGTGGGTTAGTCTAGCACCACATCAGTCGATTAGTACATCTAGGAATGCTATCCACTGCTCCTGTTCAGACTCCATGATGAACTTGGTGCTTGGGTGTTGAGCGTTCAAGGGGTCTAGGGAAAGGTTCAGAGCACCCCTTCCATGTTTCCAGATTACGAAGGTGTCATCCACGTAACGTAGCCACAAGGTCGGTTTTAATTCAAATTGAAACGTTCCATGAAATAGTTGGGTATCACTGGGCAAAGTGGACTCCCCCTGAGACATGTTCTGAAGAGTTCGACGATATCACTTGGAAACAAGTAGGCTAGCCTCGAGGTCAGCAAAGCCATGAAACTGAAGAGTTCTACGGCTTAAAACGGGGAGGTTGCTCAGATGGTTGCACGCGCGTATCTACCTTATATCCCTAGGGTCACAGACAGAATTGGAAAACTTTTGGGGAAACACAACACCAAAACGATTTTCAAACCCACCAAGAAGATTCAACGAAGCCTCAGGTCAGCTAAAGGGATCCACTATCTGCAGCAGAGGTCTATAGCATACCATGTACTTATGGGAAGGTATACGTCGGAACCACCGAAAATATCTATGGGAACAAGACTTAAGGAGCATGAAAGAAACTGCAGACTAGACCAAACAGCTGACTTCGCGTGTTCTGTCAAGTCAGCTGTGGCAGAACACGCACTCGATGAAGAAAACGACAGGATTCTGTTTGAAAACTCGGAAATCATTGCATACCATAGCCGACTGTTACGGGAGGCAATATGGAATCCCATTCTTAAAAGTTCAAGAATGGCAAACAGTATGACGCTGGCTACCAAATCAAAGTATTACAACACCAGATTACCTGAATCAATATAAACATGCTTTACGTAATTTACCTAAGCCAGATACAGGTAATAGCACACCAAACTACGTGAAGAGTCAACATAAAATCGCGTTACGCAGCCGTAATATCCAATCATCAGAAATATTTACTCAGCATGTATGAACCTCTGATGAGGCTAGCCATTCGCGTAAGCGAAACGTCAGGAAGACATTCCAAAAATCCGTCTTCAACATTATTGAAAAGTTTGAAAAACCGGTGAATAGTTTGGAAAACTCCAACAGAATGTGCCACCTACTTTTGTCGTCAAAGACAGTTGAAAATATTGCAATACAACTGCGATGGTTTTGTTTGCTTTAGTTCAATTTTGATTTAGTTACCTGCTTCTACTGAAGACTGATTTTTTGTATGGGTACTATTGTTTACACCTACAGAAGTTTCCTCGGTAAAGATGTTTTTGAGTGTTTTTCTCGAAGAAACCTGAACATTTTCCTCAAGTTTCGAAAATATTTTGGAAAAATGGGAGATTTTATACCTCTAGAATAACTTTTTTGCATTTTCTGAACAGATCAATGTTACTATCACTTTTATATACTCCATCAAGTGCATATATTAGATTTGGAAGGCAATTTTCCGTGTTTGTGTGACCTTCCTCAATATATTAATGTTACTTCAGGCATCCTAATCGTGTTCATTCAATAATTAAATCCAGTCAATTATTTACTGTGACATTAGAATCTTTTCTAACATGCAAAATTGGTTTGTTTATTTACCTGGAGAATAACAACTTTTCTTTCGAAGAATCACACATTTTTTTGTATGAATAACCTTTCTTTCCCAAAAATTAATCTCACTTGAAAATATAATCGTTTCAATTCAACAACCAATCTGTTTCAAAAAAATATATTTTATAACTCATGGTCAAGGTAGAGACTGTAATAGTGTTTTTTATTCTCAGGAATATCTTTATTCGTGATTCATCTAATTGATTACACGATCTATCAGATAGTATTTGTAGCAACACATGGCTTTGGAAAATTAAGAGGAAGTTTGATCTTCCTCTTGAAGATGATCACTTGGTGATCGAAACACGCGTCGAGGTGTTAAACTAACGGTTTGGTGTTGGGAAAAAACTCCAGTAATATTCATTACAGCAACAAAGGTTCCAAACAGTGCATCACAAATATGGAAATGGTTTCACTTCATATGTATTTCCGAGGTGGAATATTTCTATCACCCAAATTGAAAGGGATATATTCTTCGGAGAGACAAGTTTTTGGGGAAAGCATTTTGGCTTTAACATCTTTATTTGTACACAAATAAATCCCACAATTTTCATAAGGATGGAGAAGTGAAAGAAACGTTTCTTTTACCATTTACTATATCTCCAGCGTCCTGTATAGAAAAGTTTTGAAAATATATCGTGTTTAACATGGGCCAACCAAAACTCATAATATTTTCCCCGACCTGGCCGGGAGTTGGAATTGTAACGAAATCGTCTCACCATTATCATAAATACATTCAACAAAAAATCGAGTTTCTCTCAGATTAGAATAAATGTAAACATGTTATAAAACACTACATTAAAAATGGTCAATCAAAATTTGCTATTGGATTGCTTCTTTATGAAATTTGTTTTGAGTGGCCCAGAAAAAAGTTTAAATGACAAATATTATCCATAGAGAAACAATCCCTATCAGTAGAAAAACAATTGCTCAATTTCCATAATTCGTTCGATATTAGCGATGAAATGCTTCAGGTCTTCACTATGGTGGTCACTCCTTAATTGTTAAGTTGGCATGATAGATAAACAATAATGTTATTTTCTCAGTTATCATTATAAAATATGCTCTATAGTGTGTTATGGGGAAGCTTCAAAGGGGGGATAAGTAATTATGACATGAGGTAACATATATTTTCTCCCTGAGAGTGAAGAGCCACAATAAACTATAGCGGGTTGCAGTGAAGCGTCGAATAATTACACTCACTTTGAATCCTAAAGTTCAAGTTCAGATTCAACTCAGTATGAATTTTTGAAACAACCTGAAAACACTTCTCTCACGGGAAAAAAGTACTGTTCTCCTAGATCTCTGGAAAAAGTGTTTTCATTTATTCATTCATTTTACGCCCGAGGTAGAAAATTATTTTTCAGATGAAAAATAAAGGAGTTTCGCAACTCGAATTAATATTTTGAAAAATTCCCAGTAAGTGCTTAAAGACCATTTTTGTGCCACAAAAAATCAGCACCAATATTATATTCATAACTAACTAGTTTTGATGCCAGATACCTTTACATGAAATGAAAATGGAGGTTTTTTTTAAGCACTTCAGAAAAGTAGCCCGAATAAACATATTGCTCTGATTATCGATTTCCATGACTTCTGTAATTTGAACTTCACAAAAAAATATGTACTGCTTTCATATTTGAAATCAATTTTCTAGCAGAAAAAGTACCCACTACATACAGGATTTTCCATCAAAAATGCTTTTCACACAAAAATTCAATCGTTTTTTTTTGTTTCTTGAATCTTAATGAGCGTGTATACAAGTTAATACTTTTTATTTTCATTGATAACTTCTTGTCTGAAATTATGAATACACTTTCATATTGATATAACCCTTTGTTGTAGTTCACTGCAAAATTAGAAAAAAAAAACCACCCCTACCAAGACTATGGGACATTGAAAAGAGCAACGGTTTGCTGATTTTGACATAATGAAAAAAGATGCGGCAATGGTCAAACTTGCTACCATACTCAAACTATATGGGTTGTGTTGTGTGGTTGTGTGCCGATATCCACGTTTTATTGATGTTAAAGCTCAATTCCTTGAGATTAAAATCATGTTAATGTTTGTCCTACCTACCTATCAAGCGTCTTTTGAAATTATTTCAACAGTAAGAAATAAATATCAATGAAATATCAGTACTGGCACTTATGAAGAAAAATGGCAGGTAGAACTGAAGTTTCTGGCGTAGAATAAATCCGAAAACAAGCATTGTTCCCAAACACCAGATTTGCAACACTTTTGACGAACATCTAACCAAAAAACTTGACGTCAAGAGATAAAGTAAACTGTCTACCAACTAGGTCCTAATGACGCCAACTTAGTAGGTGAAACGTACGTCTAGAGAAGTATTGCAGTTCTGCAGTTTGGAAACTGTGCTCGTTTCTGAATTCAAAAAAAATCGGACCAAACAGGTACAATCCAGTTCCTCGTTTCTGAATTCAAAAAGAATCGGGCCGAACAGGTACAATCAAGTTCCATAAAGCAAGACGTACACTGCAACAGGACGGAAACATGACGCGACGTGGCCCGTCCTTTGCCACTTTCGCACACTACGGCAGGGCGGAATGCCGCGTCCTGTTCCCCACGTTTTTCTTTTTTTCCTGCTCGGTTCCTCTTGTTATTTCCCCTCTCATATTCAATAGCTCGATACTAGCATTGTTTAAGATGACTTTCCTGTCGGATTCTGACAACTCATCCGGTGAGGACGATATTGTTATTGCAAATTTTACATCTTAATACAAATCAAACAATGCAGGGTATTGTTGGATAACCCATATCAATATTTCCTCACAGTTCTCCATATTTTTATAGCGACAATCCAGACGGCCGAAGGAAAGACTCTTGAATATCTCATGGTGCCTTCATAGAGCTTCAAACAAGTTCAAGCATGCGCCTAGAGAAGTAAACAATCAGGGATGAAGGACGTCCTGGCATGTGACCGGCCGTTGCTTGCCTTGATGTTCCCGTCACGGCATGTTCATTTCCTGTGCCGTCCTGTCGCAGTGGGCCCCTTACATAAAATCTGTTTAAAATCTGTTTTTCCGTTAAACAGCATATTTGGGAACACTTCATGCAAGGCGCCCACTGCGACAGGACGGTAACATGATGGAACAGGAACATGACCGAAGTTTCGTTTATCTTTCCATAGTTGTTTCTTATAAGGGAGGGGCGTACTGAGGCAGGCAACGGACTGGCACATGCCACGACGGAAACAGGACGGGTACATGCACATGCCGTGTCGTCTCCGCTTCCTGTGTTTATCCCAGGCCGTCATCCCACCCATGTTCTCTTCCTCCTCACGGCGCATGCTTGACCTTGGAATTTAATGCTCCACGAAGACACCACGAGATATTCACGCGTCTTGCCTTTAGCTTTCTGGATAGTCGCTATAAATAAAAGAAAAGGTGTCAGAACCCGACAGGCAAGTCATCGTAAACAATACTAGTATCGAGCTATTGAATGCGGGAGGGGAAATAAGGAGAAAAACCGAGCAGGAAGGAAAGGAAGATGCCATGCCGTCTCCACTTCCTGTGCATGTTCCACGCCTTCCTCCAACATCGGCTTCCCTCCTCCTCATGAAGAATGCTTGACCTTTGAACTTAATGCTCCACGAAGACACCACGAGATATTCAAGCGTCTTGCCTTCAGTTATCTGAATTGTCGCTATAAAAAGAGGATGAGGTATCAGAATCCGAAAAGGAAGTCATTGTAAACAATACTAATATCGGGCTATTGAATGCGGGAGGGGAAATAAGGAGAGAAACCAAGCTGGAAGGAAGGGAAGACGCCGTGCCGTCTCCGCTTCCTGTGCCTGTCGCAGGTCGTCGTCCCACCGATGCTACCTTTCTCCTCACGGCGTATGCTTGACCTTGGATTTCAATGCTCCACGAAGACACCACGAGATATTAACGCGTCTTGCCTTTAGCCATCTTGATTATCGCTATAGAAAGAGGGTGAGGTGTTAGAATCCGACAGGGGAGTCATCGTAATGAATATTAGTATCGAGCTATTGAGTGCGGGAGGGGAAATAAAGAGAGAAACCGAGCAGGAAGGACAGGAAGATGCGGCATCATGCCATGCCGTAGTGTGCGAAGGAGGCAAAGGAAATGCCACCTTCCGTTATGTTCCTGCAGTGTGTGCCTTGCTTTAGCAGGACCACACTCAGTCAGTCTGACTACATCGCATTTCAGCCTGTCGTAATAGCTATTGAAAGTTCAGCACCACCAACCTACAGATTACGGCTAATAGACCTGAAAACGGCAAATAATATCTTAAATGACGGCTTCGAAAGCCTACACACCATGATTAATGAGACCATTCATTTACATCACTATTATCGAACAGAATCGCAATTGAGCAAGAACCACATGAGTATAATTATTGTATTCACGAACATTTTTCTTGTATAACGTCTCCCGATCTATACACCAGATGTCCTTCGTCGTCGTCTTCCACCGATGGCGTGCGTGGAGTCTGCAATAGGTTACGGGTCCCAGGAAAACGCAGAGGGATTATTCCGCAAGAGCAGCATCACATCAGGAATAATCATATCGAGCAGCGGGACACGGGAATATCGAACAGCACAGACGCAGATATGGTGGTCCAGAAATATCAATCAGCACGGTACCCGAAAAAGTGGCCCGAAAAGCACAGACGAAAGGGCAAAAGTAAGATCGGTGCAAACACTGTCATTTGAAAAACTTACGATATCAGAGTGTTTCCCATTTCAGTTGGATCTTCTACAGAATAGCATATGCTGATTATTACTGGTGAAGTAACCAGGAATAGAAAAAATTATACATGATTTCCTATATTTGAAATATCTGATATTGAAGTGATTGCAAAATATCTGAGGTGTTCCCCAACGAATATAAATGTAACATTTAAACACTGAAGTGATCTATCGGTGTTTCAATTTAATTGAATCTTTTTCTTCTGGAAAACTGATATAATATATAAAGAAATATCATGCATTGAAAAACATTCTGGGTGAATGAAATTTCTTGTTCATTAATAAACGGGTTATCATTCAATTTTTATAGTACGATATGTCTTCAATCTCAAAATAGGCCTCAGTTTCGACGATTAATTCTACTTCGCCGGTAAATTTCTTTCCGGCGAGGTTTGAGAACAGGACAAAGTCGCTGTGGACCACATCTGGAACAAACTGTGGATGCGGTGGCAATTCGCATGTTTTTGTGTTCTCATGGTGGAACAGCTTCAAACACTGCTCAGTATCATCAATTTCTTGTTGTTTTTGGTAGATTGTGACCTCCTGCGGCACCCACTTTGAACAGAGCTTTCGTATACCCAAATATTCATACACGAAATATTCAACACGTTTCTTTGATATCTTTGGAGCCTCAGCTATTTCGTTCAACGTCACTTTGCGGTCATCCAAAATTATTTTTTTTTTATTTTTTTGATGTTTTCGTCGGTAACAGCCTCTTTGGGGCGTCCACTGCGTCATTTCACCCCGTTTAAACTTAGCATATCACTTCTCAACGATTGTTTTTCCTGATGCAAAGTCCGAATAATATTTATTAGGGCATCTTAACAACACTGTGTATTACATATTCAATGACTTCTCTGTGGACAATTTCGATATGGTTAGGCAACAACTCGAAATCAAATAGATCTTCAAAATCAATAGATCTCTGTGACGTATTCTCGAAAAAAAAAACATATCATCGAATAAAATCTGATTTGAATCATTTACGAATGGCCGACATATGGATTTCAAAGCCACTGACTATTTTTGGACGTTTATTATTAGATAATTTGGTAACACGAGTTGACTCATGCCATGCTCGATGAAAAACAGTAGGTGAAAGTTCGAAAATAAACGTGTAGTTCGAGGTAACTGTATGAATTACAATTAAATTGAGGTAATGAACTTCTAAGTTGAAAGCTACAAAACAACAATGTTTTCAAAAATTGTTTCAATTGTTTTGTTGAATGCTTTCTTTATCTAATTCATTTATAAAGATGAATCTCTAGCTTGAAAACAAAATGATATTTTTCTGACTGATTAAAGTCAATGATTTTCAGTTGTTGATTACTGAAATACAGATTCCATGAAATAACTAGTGATCATTAATAACAACTCACTTTTTCTCCATATTATGATTAACGTGAACCATTCAGTATATGTTTATAACGGAGATTTTATAATGCAGAGTTGTCAGTTCAATTTATAACGGGTAATTTTTAAGGGGTATAGCATTTGATTTTCAAAACAACACAACATTTTTTTAAAAATTGATGAAATCTTTATTGGAATCGATAGAACGATCAATATACTTTGATGTTTGAAGATGATTTCATGCAAATGTTGTCTGCGGCTTCGCTTTAGATGGCCCATGCGTAAGGTCCAATTTTGGCACGCTCTCTCTAACATATCGACCGACATTTCACGTATAAATGCTTCAATAATGGCTTCCAGAGCGTCAGTCGTTGCTGATTTTTCCCTATAGACATGAGCCTTAACATGACTTCATAAGAAATAATCCAAAGGCGTTAAATCACACGATCTAGGCGGCCAATTGACGGGCCCCAAACGTGAGATAAACTGTTCACCGAAGGCGGCTCTTAATT
>WOGO01005369.1:0-12479 GCA_015342085.1 Leptinotarsa defecta | reverse complement strand
CTTCAGCTATTCTTTTTTAATTATTCTTTTTACTTGTTTCAGGGATTTCAAATCATTTTATATAGTAGACAATGGAAGTCCGAACTAGTGAAATTCATCACGAAACATTGTCAATCACCTTCAAATAATTCAAGACAATTAAGATACAACAATTAAGGTACCTAGCTGAGGTATCTATGGTATAAATAAGGACAACATTGTACCTATATAGATTTAGTTCAATCTTCTCCTTGAAGATGATCACTTGGTGATGGAAACACATGTCGAGGTGTTAAAATAACGGTTTCGTGTTGGGATAAAACTCTGGTGATATATTATGATATATAATAAACAACAAAGGTTCCAAACAGTGCATTACAAGTACCTTTCAGTATGTTTATTATGTTCATTGTTTTCATTATTTATGAAGGAAATGAAATGTTTTCAGTTGCTAATGTATTGTATAAATGTATACATGGAAATATGAAAAAATTAATTTCGTCAACTGCAACTAAATCTATTATTTTGGGTAATTTGATTTGAAATTTCACGCTATTTAACAGCGTCTAAAAACGTTATCAACAGCGAAATGCCCCTAAAAATAATATCTTTACATTGTGGACTCTTTTGGACGATACTTTTCGAAATATTTGAATAGTTGAGGTTGAATTAATCACCCGATATGATGAAGCTTAGTATATGTAATTTGTTTTTTCCAAAATATAATCAAATTCATGATCAACAACTTTTTCAAGTAAAGAATATTATCATTTTATCTCATCGCATAAACACATAGTTTTCACCCCTCAACTCTAAATTTTCACCTAATCCAGGTCACCAACTTCCGCTCCAGTTCTATAATGACGGGAGGCAAATCCTTTCGCTACTCCTTTTCAACAGTGAAAGCACAGAAAGCATGCGCGTTTTAGAACTGAAAATTGCGCCACCGCTGACAGCAGGCCACTAGTAAGCTTGAATTCCTGAAAACATGAAAATCAATATGAAACCCAGTTCTTGAGGTGCAGACATCAGTTTGACGACAATGTTGAAGTTATAATGAATTGAAAATTCGATATGGGAAGAGACTGGAGCGTTTGTGCTTATTCTTTAGGGTTTTGGTCATTAGGAGAGTTGAAGCAGGTGTAGTGCGGGAAAATCAAAGATGCACCTGCATTTCGAAAGAACGGTAAATGCAAAAAGCGATTGCCCCATTCTGTCTCTTACTTGGATGGGAAAAGTGCCTGATGAATTGCCAGAGGTAAGATTAATTTCTATAATGAGCATTCGTATTGCGAAATTAATACGTTTCCATCCACCCCACAATTTTATTCAGAAATTATATGGAAACTTTTTTTTACAATAATGAGATAATTCGAAGATGGGTAGAAATTTTTTGTGAGCTATCTGCTTACTCATGTCGAAGTAATTCACTAGCTCAGTAGTATTTTTTACACAGTTAAAAATATAAAATCAATTTGTGACTCGACCTGGTTTCACTCGAGTAGCAGAGTACATTAACCTTATTTTTTTTGTGTGAATGTGTCACATTAGATTCACTAATAATAATGATATTGCATAAAATTGGGTCAAACAATAGTACCAATTTTAGCTTTCTACTCTATATTCATATCAACTTCCGAAACTTCCAAAGGAATCAACATGTGGATATTTTAAAATAGGTGACTACCTATTTTCCTAAAGACAACACAAAACAAAAATGCATTCTCAACCTTCAAAATGAGTCATTACGTAAAAAAAATCAACGCAATGACAATATTTTTTCATCACGCGTGTTGCAGCGATTTGTCAGATCACTTGATTTTTTTTGCGAGCTAGGTTTAATTTCGCGATTATTCCTGAATCTAAATGGAATTACATGGTAAAAAGCAACTATAGTGTGCAAGATTCGCTTAAGATAACTAGGTTAGGTTAGGTCCAAAGTGAGTGGGTCTATTCGACTCTCTACCACAACCCGTAAGGGTTTATTGTGGTCCACACCTATTCACACTCGACCAAATAAACCCAGCTTCTCAACGAAGCCAATTCGTTTGTATGGTGAGTGGTCTATCAGGTCAGAATGTAGGAGTACGCCTCTGCCGCACTATAAAAACCTGACTGAGTCCCAAGTGGAGCAGGTACAAACTATGTGCTCTGCTGTTTCATCATTTTCCAAACAGAGGCAACACACACTGTCTTCCGACAGTCCTAGTCTGTGCATACGATGATTTAAATGACAATGACCTATAAGGAGGCCTGTTAGATATCGTAGTTCATCCCTGGTGTAGTCCAATAACTGTTTGGTATCAAGCTTCGAAGGGTGAATAAACGCCTTGGAGTGAGCCAATCCTGGAAGATTCTGCCAGAAGTCCTGGCCAGTATGGCCAGGAATCCAGACCAGAGATAATCTGTTAAGTCTTCTTATCGAGGAGAGTCATTTTTGGCAATTTGCTACCAATTTAGACGTTTCTCGGTAGGAGCCAAGACCTTCCAACGCCGTTTGACTGTCCGATAATTTTTTTATTGACTTGTGTATGAGGTTGGATTCTTCCAGTCTCTCCTCACACAATTCAATAACGTAAATTACGGCTTGAAATACAGTCGCATAGGTTCCTAGGCAGGTTGATATATCTGTTCTGGGTCTGCGACTGAAAACACATGCACCAGAACCGGAAAGTGTTTTTGATCTATCTTTGAACCAACAACTATCTGCTCTTGATATTTTCTTCTCCCGGATCCAGTCCTCTCTACTCGGGAACAGTACTGAAGTCAGAGGTCATTTCTAGAATGCTGTGACTTCCAGTGTCAATCAACAGTCTGTTGCATTCTGAATTGAATTGATTTGTGCAATTGGCAATATGCACAAGTCTATATGCAGTCCATCTAGCCTGTCTCTCCAGAAAAATGTGGAGAGGAGGTGAATCTAGAAGGATCTCCATGTCGTACTGATGGCACCACTGATGGCCAGACAAGCCTGTCTCTGTAAGTCAGAGAGCTTCGCCTGGGCCGTACTATGTAAAGCCTCGCCACCAGGCAATTGCACCACAAGTGATCACCAAGATGCCAAGAAATTTCACCCCCATTCCAAATGAAATGACCTCACCATTGAGAGAAAATGGCGTTAGATCGTCCAAGTTTCTCCTCCAGGTAAAGGAAATTATCACAATTTTGCTAAACAACGTCCATCGTGTTTTGGAGGATATTACAAGCTACCCTTTCCGACGTGGACCTTGCCAAGATGACAAGGTCATCTGCATGAGCTTGCAGATCTACTTTTCTTCTGTCGAAGGCATCAAGTAGACTATCCATCAGGAGCGACCGCAGAAGGGTATATAGTACCCCTCCTTGAGGGCATCTCTGGAGACCCTAAATCTAATGACCTCGCCTTGAGTCGTAGTTGTAGTTTTGTTTACCAGCATGGCATAGATACAGCCAGTTATGGTCAATTCTATACCTTTCCAAGCCGGAGATGATTCTATAGATTTAGGATGTACATTGTCGAATGCTCCTTGAATATCGGAAAATATAGCAACTAATATCGTATTAGTTTAAATAGTACTAAAGATAATGGGTATAGTGAAGAGAAGAACAAAATGTCGTGAATAGCTTGGATGAATCTCAAAGGTATTAGACACCGGTTTCGATGAAAGCTCGCACGTAAAGCACCCCACGTCATATTCCAACCAATTCACACAAAACAAATTATACACATGATGCTTCCTCTTGAAATACTCCTTTGATTGTTGAAAACTACATGAAAATTGTTCAGTACAGACAGACTTGGCCGGATGAGTTTGTTTCATAACAATCATAGAATATTTAATGTTTGGTAAAACTATGAAAACAGCGCTACGTATAACTTTTTGATGGCTTTTTGCTGTATTTCAAAGAAGTTGACAATGTATGTGACGGAATTAGGAGATACTTGATGGAAATTCATCACGAATTCAAGTAACACTTTATTGTGAGGTTTTCACTGGACACTACAAAATCGCAACTCACCATTGTATAGCAAAACAAGTGTTACGGTAAAATTGAAACGAAAATATTTTCAGAAGATATCACTTTTTGGGAAAGAAAGGTTTTGGCTTTCTACTTCTCTTTCTATATACAAAAAAAAATATAGGAATCTTCCCAAATAACTTTCAGACACAAAATCAGTTCTACTTTTTTGCATGATTTACACATTTTTATGAATAGCTCTTTATGTACTCAATTATTGCCTTTCTTTGTTTGAAAGATTTCCATTTTTTTCGTATAAAGATGGAGAAGTAAAAAGCCAAAACTTTTTTTCCAAAAAGTGTTACGGTTTTGTGAACTGCCTAGTGAAAATCTCACAATAAAGTGTTATTTGTAGGATAAATGAAGAAATATAAAAATGACAGCACTGAAATGATATCTAAAAAGTATGAAGACAAATCGCTGTGTATTTTAAATCAAATTCCCCACCGCATCTGTCAGTCTGAAGGCATTAAACTCAAAATTTCCCCAATGAACGAAGATATTCAGAAGAAAGATGAATGTGTATGATTTAATCATGTTCTCTGTGAGTTATTGAAATATGACAATGTTGTCCGTGAAAAGACTGAGTGAAAATGCTATCTGTGAGAGCGTTCATCAAAATCGATGTTTAAACTAATGGTCACATACCTGTGGAAATTGAAGAACTATTTAGAAGTATATAATATAAATCTGTATCAATTAAATACGAGCTGCTTCCAAAATTCCATGCACATTATAACTGCCCTTCACACCATACAAATCAAATTAATATAAAAGAAGTTATCGCAAAATCGAAACTATCGCTCATGAAAATCAATTCATGAGGCCTGGAAAACCCAAAGTGATTGAATTTGTCTAAGATGACTACAGTTGTAGAAAATGAATAATTGAAAATATATGAAGATTGTGTAAGTTATAATTTATAGTAATTACCGCTTGGTTCACTACATCCAAGGTGAAAGACATGTTCAACTAAGTGTCATTAGTAATGCTGTAAACATGAAAAGAAAATGGTATTTGGTATATGCATTTTTTTCCTTCTAATTGTGACATTTAGTAAGTTACGTAATTGTTTATATAATTGCCAGTCGTCGTTACTTTTGGTGATCTTGAATTTTTTAAATTTTTTTAAAGGCTCTATCTCTGTCAGACGTCATAGCCTTGATTGTATCAGTTAACTCATCAGTTAATTCTGAAGCATTGAAAAGGGACGTGAAGATCTAGAATACTTATGATATAGTTCGATAAGAATTCCAGTTTGTTATCTACATCATTTAATTCAAATATAATATTCTAGAGTAATGATTGTAGGTTACTATTGAATCGCTGGTAATTGAAACTTTCGAAATTTCTGCATTTAATGTATCGAGGTTAATTTATCACTATTTTTAATGTAACATTGAATACAATCATTTTATGATCCCCTATTTCTGAATATGTTTATCTTTTTGTTGCATTATTATATCATAATCAGATGTTACTAAGTAATCCAGTAGAGTGGCCGAATGAAAGGTAATGCGTGTTGGTTCCTATATTGATTGTTTAAGCCCTAGGCCATCAAGAGTATTAGCCACTAATTCACATGGGACACTATCAATGTCTAAAATGTTCGATAAAATAATCACAATGTCTTTCGTGAGGGTTATAAAATACGCCCAAAGCACAGTACTCAGAATTGAAGGAAATCTTCAACCATATCTGTTCAACTTCTCTACCACTAAGAATAAGTGTATATTTTATATTAGTTTTTACATAAATGCCTCCACCACCACTGATATCTCCTCCATGATCTAGTCTCTCAAAGAAATAACCAGGTATAATAATGATATCATTCGATATATTACATTTGAGTCATGTTTCACTTACCGCGAGTATATATACTGTCTTTGCAGTGGAGTATCCTAGTTTGTTTGCAGCAATTCTCACAGTATAACAACCAGAGGACAATTTCTGATTCACGTTTTTGACACGTTCATTGAATTCAAGACCTTTGTCAATGTATAGTCCTAGAAATTTAGAAAACACAAGGTTTTTAATAATCTGGTGGTTTGAAGAAATATCAGCAACTGCAACAATGTTGAAGGCTGAACGTTTCGAGTCGCAACACTCTTTGACCTTCATTATATATGAATTCATCATATGATGAAGTTCAGCTTCCTTATCTTTTATGCCATAGTATGGTGGTATTATCGGCGAACAGGATAAAATTTCCTGAAGTGTCGACAGGTCATTAATATATAGTTAAAACAGAATTGGACCCACGACCGATCCTTGCGGAACACCACATTGTATATTACCTAAACTTGAAGTTGATTTTATCTTAACTACTTGTGTGCGGCCTGATAAATATGTCGTAAACCATGAATGTGCTTTATTTCGAAATCCATAACGTTGAAGCTGTCGCAGCAGTATCTCATAATTCACGCAGTCAAAAGCCTTCGATAAATCACAAAATACAGCCGCGGCAACTCCCCCATATACCCAATATACAGTTCATATAACAGTGAAAATATTGCATGATTTGCATTCTTATTGCACTGTAATGCAAAATGTTTGATGTTCAATATATCAATCACATGCCTGCGAGGACCGCAGGACCGTAGCGAAAAGAAAACCAGGGGGGAGGGAATCCAAATTTTACCAACTCCACCAGCAAAATTTCCCAACATTCGAAGAAATGAAAGCCGAGGGATTAGTTACTACTATAATATATTAATTTTCTTACTTAGCTATCCAAAGATTGGCAGAATGCTTATGCCCGTTAGGCATAAGCATTATAAGTATAAGCAAATACATTTTGGTAATTATAAAAATAATAATGGGAATTATTCTAATTTGGACCAAGGTCCTTGGTCTTCCACCATAACCACCACGTATAGGAATATTCAATATAAATGAAAGGAAACAACACTTAAATAATATTGTGCTTATTGTTTTCTACTATTATTTTTTCTCTCTTCACGGCCCGAAATTTCTCAACTTTTCCAAGTCGGAAAAACAGCGAAAAGTTAGGAATTTTGTGATATTTTCATTTCAAAGTTTGTGGACCGTTCAGGACTGTTCTCTTAATTGGGAGAAATGAAAATTTTTGAAGATTTCAAACAACTCAGAATTCTCCTCAAGCTATGCATGTTGGGAAATCCCAACTTTCTCCTGGTTCTTTCCCTTTTCTTATTACTTCTCCTTTTCTTTTTTCTCTTATTTTAATTTTTTAAATTTTCCATTCATTTTTTTACTATTATTTTTTTCTATCTTCATGGCCCAAAATTTCCCAACTTTTTCCCAAGTCGAAAAAGCAGGGGGGAGGCTCCCCTCATCCCCCTCCATGGCGACGGCCCTGAAAATGGGCCTAGAATTCATGGAAGAGCTCACTTCACCACCCTTATAGATCGGTATAACAATTGATGTTTTGGGAAAAGGCGGAAGCTTATTGTGTGACCTGTTTGACGATGATGCTGGGGTGGGGCTGGATCTGATTTACGGACAGCAAGCTCATCAAACTTTTCTGTTGGTATGGCCGATGTAACTTCTGGAGAGAGAGAGAGAGGAAGAGACGAAGAGAGACAGATATTTTATTCACAATTATAACATCCGGAACAGAAGTGCAATGAAATCAAAACAAAGCTGACTGGAGCTGCTTATAAAAGCGTTCTTACAATAGGGTGAAGTGTTGCGAATTTTCCTTCAAACCCTTGTGAAAATTTCCCGAAATTTATTTGATATTATGTATTCAAGTCGTGAAGAGATCATTTGAAATAAATAATTTTCAAGCAAGTAGGAATATTCAGTTGTACATCTTGAGACAACAATTCAGATGATAACTGGCTTGATTCTATTTTCGAGGACTTCTTAGATTACCACAAAGTAACACTTCTAGTCCATTACCAATGATGGATTAACTTTGAGTAACGATTTGCAACTCCATTAGGAGTTTTTGTGAACCGAGAATATCGATTTATACCATCGCCAGAGTTCATTTGATTTTAACTATACTATAGTTCTAAAATCGTAGGCACTAAATTCTCAGAAATGACTCTTACGTTTTGCCTTAATCTATCTCTTGCAGTGGCGTACGAAAATTATACTAAACAGATGAGAAAAAATTGATTTCAAGTGTATTGCTGGTATTTGAAAATTCTATTTTCAAATAATTTTTGAATTATATTAATTAACAAAAAAATATTACACTGTGTCCACGGATGGAGTTGCTAAGAGGAGAAAAATCTTTATTATCAATTTTATGACATACAGTTATTCTTACAAAAATATTGCAACTTTTGGAAATGAGGATGTTAGTAAAATGATAAAAAGTGAATATGTTTCATGACAAAAGTAGGTACCTACTATTAATATTTTACACGAAGTTTTGTGAAATAATGAATGATGTTTATAACCTGAAATAAGGCATGAATTCGAATTTTCAGAGCAAAATTCCAATTTTTACATTTAGAATAATTATATGATTTTTGCTATTATTTGCAGCATCTCACAAAAATCAAGGAAGTTGTTTTAGCGAAAGTTTACATCTAAATCATGTAAAATTGATCCTAAGTGGTCTATTTTAATTTTTTTGGGAAATTTTGTGAATAATCGCAATAAGAAATAATCACATGAACCACTACCACTGCAAAAAGTTAAAAATCACTTACGGTATTGTAAAAAATACCGTCTGAAAAAAACTCGTTGGATGATGAAGAACTATCGCGATCGGTATCATTCAAGGTGATAATCAATGGTTAATTGCAATTTCCATTCCAGTGTCGAGATCCCAATTTTTGTCTCCTTTTTTTGTTCTATGTCTAATGCATTTTTCCTCGACTCAGGTGTGAAATTTTCTACTGCAGTAGCTAGAAGGCCTTTTTTTTTAAAAGTGAAAATTTCCCTCGCCATTTGGTTTTTTATTTGAGCGTATATTAGCTCGATCGGGTTTAGTTCACAATGGTAAAGAGGGAGGCGGTGTACAATTAGGTTCCTCTCACGAGCCATTTCGTCGACAACATATTTCTTCAACTGGAATATTTCTTCAACTTGTAATATTGAGTAATTGGACTTTTATTATATCATCGTCGAATGGTGAATTTTTTTGAAAAAGCCGGTTGATAATATCAGCTTTCCGCCAGACAGTTGTTGGTGACTGACATTGACCATGACGACGACAGAGTTTGGTTCAAGGTTTGGTGAAATCTTCAATACCCAATTTTCGAGCTTTTGCGCATCCATTTCCTCGTGGTAGTTGCTAGTTTCCTTGGACTCGGCCATTTTCCAAAAAAAAAACAGAATCTCTGCCTATATGAGTTATTATGAGCCGAGAAATGATGGTTCAGGCAACGAACAAATTGGGGGTTTTCCGTTGCATAATAATGCATGTTATGTAGTTCCATGTTTATTAAAAGTCGCTTCATCAGAAAATAACACGAAATCGGAAAAATCACTTTCCTGATTGATTTTTTCTAAGCAAAATTGAACACGTTTTTTAAAATCTCTTCCTCTTAACTCATGCATCAATTGCATGTTGTAAGGATGAACTTTGCTAGCTCGTATCACGTAGTAACGGCTGCATCTATCAATTTATTCAACAAAAATATTCGATGCTCACTGCATCACGATGTTATCTTACAAATGTTATAGTATTGATCAATGAAAATACAATTTTTATAGTGATTCATGCATCCGAAACAAAAATGTATATCCATATAATGCGAAACCTCGAAGTCATGAAAGTGTTAGTTAATAACTATTATTTGTTTGCGAAACATGGATTTGAACGGTTACTCCGAGTACTAGATGGCGATGTATTTAGGATTACGTAATCATACTCTGCCCTATTGACGAGGGAATGTTCACGAATGCAATCAGGGAAATAAACATTCATATAATCCTTTGAAAGAAGTATATCTTTAGTAAAATTATCGAAATTCTTACTCTGAAAGTGAAGCATTTTCAGCGTCGGCGGCCGATGTCGGAGCTTGGCAATGCAACTGACCGTCTTGGAGAGCCTCGTTTAGCTTTGATTTACGAGAATTCAATTCCCTGATGATCTTATAGATGGCATCTTCGTAAGGGGAACTGTCGTCGACCTTTCTTACTTAGGCTTGTCCTTCAAGAACAATTGAGTCTAGCAACGCATTTGTGGTTCCGCCTAGTACCACTGATGGGACCTATGGCGAGTCAAAACAGTGCTGTCTGATGTCACGTATCGTCAAGCTCTTACTCGATACGTTCATGAACATTCTTGAAATTAAATCTGTTTTCAAATATAGTATAGTCATACTCTTTTTCATGATATAATAAATTCAAAAGTCATCACCAATATTTGTTTTTAGTGCATCATGATGATTTCTAATGTATTGAGATGAATGAAACTAGAATATATATAATGATGCCTACTCTATCGATAACAGTAAATTTATGATTGCAGGAATATTCAACTAGGAGTAAAACAAAATTTACTTTATTTATATGATACAAAATATGAAAGTTTGACGAATTGTTGTATAGAAGAGGCGAGTCTGACGAAAACACTTTTTCCATACACCGCAACTGTTAGGAATTTTCTATTATCCTTATCTTGATTACTAACACAGTTTGTTAGCTTTCATTATGTAGGTATGCCTACATGAAATAATATGCGCTAATGCCAATATTGAATAAACAATGTTATATTTGAGTTTATATCAATATATCTGGATCAGAAAAATATTATATATGAAATTAATAAACAATGGATGTTATTAGTCAGCAAAAAAAGTGCTATTATATTTCATATCAAATGCCACTTCATGACTGAATTTCGACTGTTTTTTTAACTAGAAATGTGATACAGAAGATTGAATGGTGATTTGAAAATAAATATCCCCAATCAATCATCAGTTATAATTATTATTGTGTTATCTTGAAACACTATACACATTTGTATTTGTCACAAATATGGAACCTTGGTTCACAAAATCAGTTTGTCGCAGTTGGACTTCATTATTGAAAAAGAATTATTAGCCTTTTCATTTTATACTGTTTTTTGGGTATACTCGTATAACTTTCCACGATCTGAAAAAATAAAAGTTTGATCAATAAAAAATCTACCAAAATCTAGTAAGGAACAAACTGACAAGTTCATCCCGAAAAGAAATTAGAAGTATCACAGTTTGAGGCAACATTTTTATAGCGAATACAAGTTTCGGAAACGAAACAGGATTGTTTTCCTAAACGTTAACCGCATAAGAAAGATAAGTATCAATATTTAATTTTTTCAATTTGTATGCAAAATTGATGAATATAACAAGTTAGTAATTAAATGAACTTTCCAGTAGTTTATATTACGTAATAACTTTTTGGGATGAACTTTTCAGTTTGCCCTACATTTCAGCAGATTCTCTATCGATTCAACTTTTATTTTTCAGATTGAAGCCCCATAAAACAGCATAAAATATTGAGTTCTCCACGAAAAAATGTCAATCTCAAAGGAGATTGAAACTTCACACAAAAAGCATGAAAATTTAGCAGAAATAGGCTGGAAAGGTCGCTACAGTTGGAGTCAATAAGATAAAGAGTAATATTATGATTTGTATTACATGGACAATAGTTACTGTATCATTTACCAATCGGTTTCAAATACTAATCACATCTTGACCCAACAAAATATGAAACTGTTAATACCTAAATACCTACTATTTTTTTGTGAGGTTCAAATGTTCCTGATAAGTATATAACAACGTTCTGAACAATTTAGGTTCTTGCGAATGGAGAATAGTAATTTTTCACTTCCAAAATGAATTTGGCAATACACATATAGCAATATGGCATATGGCAATATATCAAACTTTCTCTTTCATCTTTTTTTTTAGTTTCTCGAAAGTTTTGAGGGTAAGTACTTTTCTTAAGAATTCTTTGGAGTTAAAACATGCGCATGCGGTAACCGGTAGTAGTCAGTATTATTTGTAACATAACCTTTTTCTTTTTTAATAATGGCATATCATATATTAAAAATACGTTACACGTGCATAGAGCAGAGTAGATATAGTTTTATTCAACCATATTACATTTAAGGCAGGTCACAGTATTCGAAAAAAATATTGCAATGGAGATGAAATGTTAAACACATAAAAGGAATAACATAAATAACACATTGAAAATATTATTTGAAAATAATTATTGGCTGACCAAATAGTCATTTGATGCAAAAAGCTAATTTATTAGGGATATTTTCATAAACTTGCTTGTTTCCAAATATTCCATTACATTGTCGAAACATTACTCGAGGTGAATTTTTTTGGTGACTGTTTTGACTTCATTAAATTCCAATATTTTCAGTCTGTGTCGTTTTGGGGATTCAACAGACCTGCAGATATTGTGTCATATTGATGTATATCGAAGTGTTTCTCAATTTTTTTTATGTTCATTTGAACCTTTAACAAAACGATGTAGATATATAATGAAGACACCGGCATAATATCAAGCTGAATATAAAGTGTTGCTGACAGTGATACATTTGCTAAAATACGACT
>WOGO01005368.1:0-12483 GCA_015342085.1 Leptinotarsa defecta | reverse complement strand
CTTTTCATCAAAATTCTTTCTCTTCTTTATAGACTTTGAAGGAAGTGAAATACTTCAAACCAGAACTACAATACTCTTTGCGACAAACTAGAGTTGTTCTCAATTCTAACTCATTCATATCTAAGGAGGCAAAAATAAATTTTATCTTTTAATGAATTGAGTACTTTATCTTGTAATATTATTCATATCGGTAGTGTAAAGACAATAAATCAAGTGCCTTATTCCGAAACATCGATGACCGTCATTTGTGTGAGTGAAATTTTACCTCTTTCATATATCTACTATATTGTGTAGCAATTCTGTGAATGAAATCTGATTTAATTACACAAAGGATATTTTGGGTACAAACTGAATAGCAAAAAGTATTTTTTGTGTATTCCAATATTCATATATATGGAAGCAATTATTACGGAAGTGATTTTTCTTTCGTGTAGCTGTTTTGAATACGCCTTTTCTTTCAGTTTGTGCCTCAAAATTCACTTCTTTGCATGATCTACACATATTTGTGAAGAGTTTCTTTTGAAATTGATTAATTTCTTTCTTTGTTAGATTCTTACACTACACTTTTGTATATAAGATGGAGAAATATAAAGCCAAAACTTTTCTTTTTCAAAATTTAATTTTTTTACTTTATATACGACTTATAATTTGATAAAGAGTTAGATAACCAACAATTTTTTCTGTTTCAACATATTCTGATTTGTTTGTTCCGGTTCAGTGTGGATACAGCAAAAACAATTTCAAAATTCTAATATTCTCATATCAGGGAATTGGTATCATTAAACGAAAAACTCATGATATGCAATAAAACACTCACCAGTTTTATAAGATCCTTGTTACCTAAATTACCAATTGTGTTCCTCATGCAAATTTCTAAACCTTTTCTCAATGGAACATAGTTGTAATTGTCTGTTGATTTCGGTACGATGCTACTTTCAAGCATTGACAAAATCTTCTTCATGAGATATTCCGACATTCTTCTCCAACGTATTTTTTTCATAATTTCATATAATATTTGTGTTAAACATTTGGCCTCATGAACGTTTAGGAGGGTAGACGTTTCTAGAGTATCTGTAAAATAAATTTCAGCTTACAAATTTTTTATCACAATTGAAAATAAAATTCCATATTAAATATAACAAAACCCGTTCTCACTACTGGTTGGTTCCTTTTATATTTCACAAACCCTTATTCAAGTTTCAATGTTTGAATATTACTTCTGGTCGAATCTTGCAGCTGAATTTTCGATCACTTACTTGCATGACAATAAAGTTTGTATGACAATATATGTTTGACTAAGTGACGCTATTCTACATCCAACATAGTGGAAACTCAAGATGGCGGACTAGTTTTTCAAGCATCCCCATGATATTTGTTTAAAATGGAAGGATTTGCAAAGGAAATATGAAAAATAATATGACATCATTCCAAATCTAAGATGGTAAACAGCTCAAGATGGCGCTCAACCGCTCAAGATGATCTTAAATGAATCTAATATGGCGAACTTCTAAAAAATGGTGTGTAATGTTTTTGTGCATGCCCACGGTATAGATATCGAATGAAAAGGGAAAAAATCAAAATTGGTAAAATAAGATGGTCACCATGTCGCAAAATTTTGGGAAAGTTTGGTGGTGTTCGTAGAGATGTTGTAAGAACCAAGCATGCAACACTAACGCATTGAATAAAAAGAGGAATGTGTCAAGGAATAACTGAAAAAGAAAAAATGAATAAATAAGAATAATTTTTGAGGAAAAGCATTTACTCACATTTATTAAAAAGACAAAGTTAGCTAAAGAATCAATCAAACCTTGCAGTTCTTTACATTACACAATTTATATGATATATGATCACCAAGATTATGATGATGATGATGATGATGATGATGATGATGATGATGATGATGATAAAATATACTTCATTGTCTAATATAACTCATCAACAAAGTAAATAAATATTAGAATTGAAAATGAATTATATAAGTTTTTGCCTTCCTACTACCATGTAAGTGAAATTTTCACCTTTCATTTAGTATATTGTGTGAATGATATCGAATTCGGTTCCATAACGAATGTTTGGGACACAAACTAAAAATAGAAAAGTGTTTTTTGTATCATTTGTGTTCATATAAAAGTATTTTTTTCTGAAGAATTTTTCTTTCGTATAATTCAATGTTTATATGAAAGTAGCTGTTTCAGGAGGGTTTTTTCCAGTTCGTGTGGAAGTTACTTCTTTGCATGATCTACGCATCAATTTATTGAACTTTGAAATTTATTGCTTCCTTTCTTGCTTTGGGAGATTCCCACATTTTTTGTATCGAGATGGAGTCGTAGAAAGCGAAATACTTCCTTTCCCAAAAGTCAATCACTCTTTAAAATAAAATCGTTTCAATTTGAATTAAATAACCATTATGAATCAATGACAAGTTCAATTCGAAATGTCGAAATAAATAACAGACACAAATGAATGTGAACACAATAATGAAGAATTCTAATGTGAAAGTTGGATTACAGCGAGTGAATTGAAATAATTATAAATTATAAAATATCAAAAGTATACAATGAATTCACTAAAATTCAGGAACTGATCACACATATTTGAGCACAGCACATATCAAATTTTAACATTACACTGAATTAAAATCGATGAGTTAACTTGAGAGTCAACTTCGATTTTTTGACAGTCATATTCTTTGTGGCTGTAGTATGATTTGTTCAAAAATAACTATTTTACCAATTTTCTAAATTCAATCAAATTTCTCAAATTTTTCAGACCACAAGAAAAATAATTGTGATGCAATGTTTGGAACCTTTGATGTAGTAATGAATATTACTGGAGTTTAGTCACAACACCAAACCATTTTTTTTAACACCTCAACACTCGTCGAGGGGTTTTTTGTTTACGATTTTTTGTCTACGACCAACAGTTTCTGCTCTACGACGCGTCAAAGTTGGGGGTTGGTTTGCAATGTTCAACAAAATGAAAATTTCAGTTCGGATTGAAACGAAAGTCACTGTGAAACAATTATGTAATCAACATACTCTGATATAAACATTTTGTAATTATCAGAATCTACGGTCGATATTTCCTTATAATTGTTGACCTAGGCGCCAAATTTATTATTTTTGTGTATACATGATACAGAAAAGTATAATTTTCAACTCGTTTCCACACAACCCTCGAGGTAGAGTGGATCGGCGGGTTTTTTTCAACATAGTATCCCCGAGAAGCCTAATCCACAGTCCGTAGTTGGCTTTATTTGTGAAACTCGGCGTTGTATGTTTGGTCCCCATCATCCTGTAACTGATCTAGAACATTTTCGGCACGTTCTGCATTGTCGTCATCCAACGCAATCTGGTCCGGGGTGTCTTCGCAGAATATCCCAATAGAATGTTAACAAATAATCGAACATTTAAATCCTATCTTACGGCAACCACCAGCAGATCCACAACCTTTCTTGCATCTGCACGAGATACTTTCAAGTAAAGCATCTGGAGATGGTTCCTTTGCCATCCGTACTGCGTCCAGTCCTGCAGTTGTTCTGTGCCATCCATGATCTTCTGAAAGTTTATGAACTCCCCGCCACCTCTGTACTTGACAATAAGTACGCAATGAATGATGATGGCACGCATTGGATGTTGGTGGCAGCACCAATTATTTGAATTAATTTTTTGAGATCATCAATAATGAGGAAATATTGACCGTAGATTCGAATAATAACAAAATGTTTATATCGGAGTATGCAAAAGGCGCGCTTCAAAACATCATAGCATTTATCATATAGTCAATGTATCAAATTGGATATCTGCAGACTCAGATTTCATAAATCTTTTAGGAAAAAAATTACATAATTGTTTCATAGCGACCTTCGTTTTAATTCGCCCTGAAATTCTCATTTTGTTGAAGATTGCAAACCAATCCCCAATTTTGACGCATCGCAGAGCGGAAACTATTGGTCTTAGACATAATAACGTAGAGTTCAAAACTGTGCACGATTACATCCTGTATACATCTTATTTTTTTTTTCGATAGGACATACCACAAAGCTCAATTTCCTTTTAAAGCAGAGTTTTTATCCCCCACCCCTCGAGTGGCAACCCCCCGATGTAGCAAACTTAGGTGTACTATCAGGGAACCTATGTCTATCATCACACCAAATTTCATTTCCTCTCGACCTTTTGCGAATAGACCCACTTAATTTCGACCCACGTTCCAAAATGAATTAAGAATTCACCTAGAATCATTCAACTCGGTCAGTGGTGCCCATTCAAATTAATATTCTCGTCAGTATTGATAAAGTTCGTAACTAGGCTTGGATGAAGCAAATTTACAAAGTTCTCTAACCATATCATTTTTCAAATCAAAACCAGATACAATCTTACAAGCTACACTCTATGAATATTGGTTACATCACATTCTACACAATCTTACTGATTGCTGATTAGAGTAATTAATTGTTCACAAAACAGTTTTTGGAGCTTACAAAAACGCAACACGTGTTTCTCAATAAAATAGCTGCCTTGAGCGTGCTTATACTCATGTTTTCACTTGACGTGATGTCAATCTTCACGTGATGTTTCGTTATTTGGTTAAGAACAAATCTTTGTGGCGATTTATTTGATATTATTGAAAAGCATATCATACTGGAGTCTTCCCGCTGTCATGTACTGGGCAATTCACATCAAGTTATACTCATGGTCATGAAAAGGATGAGAGTATTTATTGGGCTGATAAAAACTGGCCACTTCCACCTAAAATCGCTTTCAAGTGGTAATGAGGCCAACTAAACAAGAAACAGCTCCATCAATATTATAATGCGACTTTCCAAAAATTCTTTAATGATTTTTATTTTATGCTTTCACCATTTTCAATACAGTTAGCAGTTCTGAGTAAATCAGGGATTTCAAATCATTTTATATTATATTAGACAATGGAAGTTCGAACTAATGAAAATCACCACGAAACATTGTCAACCACTTTCGAACTAATCAGAAACAAATTTACATGTTCGTTCAAAAAGAGATGAATTTTCTGGTGTGAATTCATAATCTGTCAACTATTGTGTATTCTGGCTCGTTATCAATGCAAGGTTGGCTTTCAAAATAAGTTTATATGCGATATTCTAAATTCATGATGTCAATTTCGAGTTCAAAAAATAAACAGTTGCTTACATGATATATTACTTACATAAAAGGTCTTCTATTCCTTCTTCAGCATCTTGATAAATTTGCAGTAGTTGAACTATCAAATCGGTGCACGCGAATTCAATTTCCCACAGTTTCCCTTCTCTGTAGAATGTGATTATTGCATTCAGAATAATACGATGCATTTCTGGTCTGAACAATCTAATTAACTGCGAGTAAGACTTCATACACTCTTCAGCTTTTTTTCTGTGAACAATCGAAATTTTAATTATTTATTCATTTAGTACCAAACAGGAATACATAAAGTTACATGATTCTTATATCATGTGATTACTATTGCAAACCTATTTTTAAAGAAACTTATATAATAATCAGCTATGAATGTATAACCAGATTCGTCAGATTGACTTGAACTCTTTCGAGTTTATTTTATTGTATTTTGATCTTATTCAAAATTGCGACTACAGGAAACTTTATCATATATTGCAGCGTAATTGATCTGAGACAGTTATGTTGGCATTTGAATATTTGAGGTATAACAACACAATCTACAATAGAAATTTGAATATTTTCCAAATATTATTACGAAAGTACCAGAGCCAGAATTAGATCACTATCGAATAAGAGATGTTCAAATATAAGTAGATGAAATTTACCTTTATTGTGAAATGAAGTACTACGGATTTCAATCAAATATTGATACTGAAAAATTAAAATGATTCACAATTTGGGACAAAAGTTGCGCTAACAAATAAATTGAAAATTATAAATAATTTGGTCAAACCGAACAGATAGAAATCAATGTTTTACGAACTCAAAAACTATTACAAATATTCCATATTTGAGAAAAGATTCTTGAAGGCCAGAAACTTTCCTGAGACCAAAAGTATAGCACCAAAGGGTTTGGCTTTCTACTTCTCTATCTTGATACAAAAAAAGTGGGAATCTTCCAAAGATCAGTTTAAAAAAAGTAATTCCATACAAATATGTGTAGATCATGTAAAAAAGTAACTTTTAGACACAAACTAGAAGAGAAAGCCTTCTCGAAACACTTACTTCCATATAAACATTGAATTACACGAAAGAAAAATTCTTTTGAAAGAAATATTTTTATATGAACACTGAATTATATAAGAAACTTTTCTCTATTCAGTTTGTATTCCAAACATTCGATACGGAATTGAATTAGATATCATTCACAGGATTCCTACACAATATAGTGAAATGAAAGAAGTAAAATTCCACTTGCCTGGAACACTATCATCCTCACTGGTAGACATCCGATGTTTCGCCGTAAGACACTTGACTTATTAGCTGTCTTATACCAATCTGGATAGCATTTCAAGAAAAAACACACAATTCATTCATGAAATAACAATGTCATCGTGATGGCATTCATTCGTTTATTTGATTAAATCCCAGCCAAATGAATTTTGTTTAAACTGAAAGGGGCATATTTTTAGGAGAAGTTGATTTTTTGGGAAAGAAAAGTTTTGGCTTTCTACTTCTTCATCTTGTCCCTAAATATTAATATTCTATGTTGAATTATTAAATGAATAAAAAAATCAAAGAAATAATTTTTTCAGAACACAGAAGAAAAGTTTTGTTAATGCTTTACCCAAAATCCACTGGCAAAAATCAATAGTTGATTATTAAATGAATTTTTCAACAATTATTTTATAAATCATTTTTTTTCAATATCATTCTTTGAATATCAGATCATTAGATACCCCAAAAACTTCATTAATCCCATAATGCATTGTTCATCAATAAGAAAACAAACCAGTCGGGATATTCGAAAAAAATTGTTCTAAAATTTGTTTCTGTTTATATATTTTAACATATCAGAATCTTCTAGATTATTTTTCAATTTTCCCAACGATAACATCTCCTAAAGTCTTTAAAAATAGCTCCAAAGAAAGAGGAAAATTCTAGGTTTCAATTTTCAAGTTTGTTTTTTACGTATACTTTCAATTTGGGAAAAATTGTTAATTAATAAAAACATAATTAGGGCAAAAATTGCGATAAATTTTTCATAGAGGAATGTCACTTAATTAATCACTCATCAAGTAACTGATTTTTTTCATCAATAATATTCATATTTGATGATTTGATTCAATTTATCGAAGCGACTGAATTGAGCTTGACGTGTATAAGCCAAACCAGTCGTTTCTACCCGAATTTTCAACACGACTAAATGTCAACTTATATCTTGCTGCTACATATTCGAGAGGTGAAAATAGTGAAGTTTAAACTATTCAAGAATATTTTTTCAAAATCTAAGTATTTGCAATAGTTTTTGAGATATCAAGAAAAAGAATCCTAATTTTCTGTTCAACTAAACTGCTTCTAACTTTCAAACTATTTGTTGACATAACTCTGCTCATATTGATAATCAGTTATCAGAAGTTTCCACTTGTATGCAAATGATAAAAACATAGAAAGTTGTATTTATCATTTTTCATGATCATCTCCTACCAAGTAGGAGATGATCACCATCCGTGAAAATTATCTCCTACCACGTAGGAGATAATGAGTTTATTTACCATAATGATCACAACATAAATATCATAAAGAGGCAGGGTAAACAAACAAAGGCATCACAAAAGAAATATTTTCGAAAACATTTTCTTGTGCGTGATATTGCCTAGTACAAAGTAATAAGATAAATAAATACACAATACATAGATAAATACAGGAATACCGTAAAAACATGAATGAATACATAATACATGAATGAATACACAATACATAAATACATAAATAAATCCACAATACATGGATAAATAAACGAATAAAATTAATAAATAGGTTGACAATTTATATATATATGACAATGAACAATCATGATGATTTTCATACAAAAGGTAGAAGGCATGATTTAGGTAAACTCAGACCGAGTGTGAATATTATTCATCTAACAATTCACTTATCACATTTCTCGGGTTGCTATTAATAAAGTATTTCAGTAATTTTTTGAACATATTAGTACTTTTCAGTGATTTAATCTCTTCCAGAATGTGATTATAGTATTTTGGTGCAAGGTAAGAAAACGATCTTTGTGTTGTAGTTTTAGTCATAGAAGGAAGTTTGTAATAGTTTTTATTTCGTGTGTTATAGTTATGAACAGGGAGTTGGTTGGAGTGTTTTGAAGTATGATATTTAATACTTGTGATGAAGAAGTAAAGTTTGTTAGAAGGATATCTGAGGTTTTTAGAGTAAATCAGCCTTATGAATCTCCTCTGTATTACTTCTAATTGGTTTATGTGCGTCCTTAGAGCTCCACCGCATGCTAGAATCCCGTAGCGTAGATGTCTTTCTACTAATGCATGGTATAACATTCTCATTAGGCACACAAGTATGTTTTCTTTGAGTTTTCTGAATTTGAATAGAAAGGTTCTTAGTTTTTTTTAATACGTATGTTATGTGAAGATCCCATTTTAAGCGACAGTCAATGGTAAAAATCCATAAACATACGGAAAACCACAACAGAAAGGAGGAGGCGGAATTCCATATTAAAAGATGCTAGAGTGGCAACAGCGCAATGCAATGTTACGTCATCAACAGGTACTTCGGCCAATAGCAATGAGTCAACAAGAGATGCGAACTACCTGAGTCAACATAAATACAATCCATCATTCTCAAAAATTAGTTTTATATATTAATGAATTATACTTTTTTTGTTACAACCCTTCTGACATTCTAACATTTTCCGATACCCTGGAAATGTCTTTTTTCCAGGACAGCGATCTAGTAATTGACTTCATACATCACGGAGTCTACCTACCAAATTCGCTTAATATAAAGGCGACTAACAAAATAAGTGGTGTTTGTGAGTTCGCAGGCAAATTAAGACAAATGGAAGACATTATTACCTTAGTTTGACTACGGCATCTGTCACCGGCGTTGCTGACTCGACCTAAATGAAGGCTTCATTCGCCTCCTTTCGCTGACTACCCTTAAATTGTCAAATTAACGTTGGATGTCACTGCGGAGAGGCGGCCTTTGAAGGAGGAGGATCTCAGAGTGCGATCCTATTAAAGAAAGAAAAGAGTTGTTGAGGGAAATATGGCTTGAAATTGTTGGAATTTCTAAACACTTTGGATAATTCCGGAAAAAATGCATTCAATTCATACGTTTGTTGAAGTGAGTTTCTGGGATGGAAGCTTTTTGTGTTTTAGTAATGAGGTGCAAAATAAATGAAGATGTATATATAAGTTGTGCATACAAACTAGAAAAAAAAAACCTTCGCAAATCAACTACTTCCATATGAATATTGAATTATGCGAGAAAAAAAATTGAAACAACAATTTCTTTAAGAACATATGAATATCACTTTTTCCATTTCAGTTTGTGCTCGGAGCATTCTTTATCGAATGAAATAGTTCAATATGAAATTTCACTTTCATGAAATACTCATCCGCAATGGCGGACTTCGAAGTTTCGCAATGAGACACTTGTCTCATTTCCCCATCAGCACCTTTTTGGATAATATTACAGGATGAAACACTCATTCCATTAATAACATTACGATTTTATATCACAGAAGAGTAAATTCTTCTCATGTTACGATGACAGTACGTAGGGATATACGTACGCTTAGCCATAGAAATCTTGTTTGAAATGGACAGAAAATATTCTCTAGGAGTGACTAGTTTTTGTACACAAACATTACGTACACGAACATTGTGGAAAACAGTTGACTGGTTTAGTGATCCAATAACTGTCATGAAGAAAGGTTGTTTTGGTAACAGGATCAAATTTTCTTGAAAAATCAGTTGTTTTCAATAACGAACAAATTAAAGTGGCCTTTTCGAATGGAAATACAGTTGGAATCTTAAAACACGAGTTTCAGAACACATGAGAGACCCTAAGAAACTGAATATTAAAAATTCCACAGCCATTGTTGAACATGAGAAAGATTATGGACACATTTTTAATTTTGATCATCCAACTATTTTAGATGTTCAACCATATTTATCCAAAAGACTTTAAAGCTAAATTATGTATATTCTCAAATGCGACAGTGTTAACACTAGATGTTAATGGTCTTTATATTGCATATTTCAATTTGATAAGTAATATTATTATTATTATTATTATTATTATTATTATTATTAAGGACACAAAACACCACCAGAATCACAGATAAAGCCATTCTTTTATGTCATGTCGTTCTGTATTGGTGTTTTGTCAAAAATTCGGTTGTTGCAATGCTTTTTATTTTATAATATATATCTCTGTTTTAGCTCTGATGTTATTTTAAATAGTTTTATTACTAACACGAAAAATCTACTTCTCGGTGAGTAATTTAATGAAGAATTCATTATTTTTTGTAAAATTTAAACGATAATAATTGTATAAGTTTTGTGGAGAATAAAAGTAATCAAGTAATCAACTCTTCACAAAGATGTGCAGAACATTTGAAAAAGTTACTATATATTCAATCTTCTGTCGATTCTATACATGGTGTTTTTTTGGAGTTGTTGTAGCCTCTTATTTCAACGTAGTACCACTGATGAAACCTTGTCGGATCGAAACAGTAATTCCGGAGGTTGGATCATCAATGCTTCATTTTTGGGCACTGGTTTCATCTAGTTTTCTTGCAGAAAGAAGACGAATCTTTTTTAGCGATCAAAATTGGAATGTGGTTTTCGTGGATATAATCTTTCGTTGATCCCGTAGGTGGCGTCTTCTTCGAGAAAAATGTCATCGCCTTTATTTTCTCAATTTTTTACTTCAAGTACAAATTAGTCATTCAATGTACGACTGATGAGACCTTGCCGGATCGAAACAGCCCTTTCTATGGTTCAACCATGGATACTTCATTTTTGAGCACTGTTTTTATCTAGTTGTCTAGCAGTGAGAGCGGCTAAGGCTTGTCTCTGAAGACAATTTCAGTTGAGTTTATTGCAGTGAAAGACATATGATGAATCTCTTTCGACGATCGATGTCGAAGCTTGGCTTTGCAACTCGTCGACTTGGAGAGCAAGATTATCTTCACTATTCGTGAATTGATACTTCCATTGATTTAATCCACGAATAGATTTGTCCTTTGAAGACCGCGAGTTCAGCAATGCATTCGTTGTTCAGCCTAGCAGCCCTGATAGAAACCACTTCATTTTCTGTCTATGGCTTTACCTAGATTCTTAGGGGGTATCAATCAGTCAATCATATATTTCATTCAGAGACTCTATTGGGTATAGAACATGTCAATCACAATGAACAATGAAGAAGTTCTTATCTTAAAAAAGAAACCTATATTTTTACAATCAATATGCATAATCACAAATATATGAAAACATACACTAATTCACCATTGTATCATAATAAAATATTCAGTGAGGTCGTAAAACAAATAAATTTGTAAATATTGTTTCACGGCGCTTTGAAATCTGGATAGTGAGGTCTCATTTCTAATATTTACTGGCAACTTATTGTGAGCCTTTATACCCATGGAAATTGGTCCCTTTGACACCAGATTAAGATTGTCTAGTCTGGGATAGATATTGCTGCTAGCTGTAGTTTGGTCATCATTATATATCGGAAGTGTATTACTGGTTCTATAGATACAACATACCACCTCCAGTAGATACAAGCAGACTAATGGCAGGCTACTAAACTCTACATGAGAGTCTGTTTGACGTTTTCATTATAGCTCGTATTGCTCGTTTTTGTGATAATAAAAGACCTTGTGCAGCTGGTATTGCTCCCCATAGCAGTATGCCATACATCAAATTTCACTGAATTTCTGCAAAATAAAAATCTTTCAGGCAGTTCCTATCGATATGGTTACGAATACACCGAATTTAATATGTTTTAGAATTTAACGGTCTACTGAAAAATCTGAATCATCTGCATACAACGTTATATTGTATTCTGGAAGATACTCCACTAAGTTAGCAATGAACAGAGTGAACAGAACTGAAGCTAGTACACTACCTTGAGGAACGCCTACTTCCAGCTCTACGGTTTCCGAACGATGCCTACTCACTGATCCATCTGGCTCCTTTCGAGATGTATTTATGTATTTATTACACAAATAGGGATACAAACAAAATAAATCCAAAAAATGTCCTCATTTTACATATGAAAGATAGTGGGTAAACAAAATATAAATGCTGAGTACATTACACTCTATAGTAATGAATATTAACAAAAAACTAAATAAACAGTTTATGAAGAACCGATAACTAATTATAAATTAAAATAGATTTCACATACTTTTTAATCTAAGGAAAGGCAACTTCAGTTTTTCAATATCATTGCAATGAGTATTGAAGGATCTGACAATTCTGCATAAAGGAGAGTTTTTTCCTGAATTGGTTTTTTTAAATGGGGT
>WOGO01005367.1:0-12483 GCA_015342085.1 Leptinotarsa defecta | reverse complement strand
GGATTTCAAATCATTTTATATAGTAGACAATGGAAATCCGAACTAGTGAAATTCATCATGAAACATTGTCAGTCACCTTCAAATATACTTAATAATATTTAATATGTTAATCGCCAAAAAAATTCCACAATGAAGGTGGGTCCCCAGGCAAGAAAGTTTGGGAAACCCTGCTCCAGAAAATAACTACATTCACCCCAACAGACTGAGTTCTTCTAACAACGTTTGACTCAAAACAACGTGGAAACTTCTGCTTAAGGCTCGGTAGGTATGTTGTAGATTGTATTTTATAAAATACAATGTAACCCCTGCAACTATTTCATATGAAACATCAATAATAAAACGTACTGGTGTTAATATCGTGAATATTTGATATAATGTTCAATATTTTTGATTAACCAATATCACTGTAATATAACGTGAACAATGCAATAGGGCTACTAATGGATGACAAATATCCACCATTGCATCTGTTATTAATTTTTGTGAGTTTTTCACAGTGTTAATCTGGATATAAATTCCAATTAAAAAAAGAATTATTGTGAAATGAAATATTCCGGGGTTTTCATCTGATATTGCGTTTCTATATCAGGGAAGGATGACAAAAAATTGTTGTGGAAATCTGACAATATAGTAAATAACTTCCATCTAGAATCATACAATTTTATCATTATGGATGGAATAATCCTCATCCAGCGGTATCATTCTGTATTTTTCACTTAATTTTCCACTATAGCGCTATAACTTCAATTTTCTGGGTTAACTTCCCCATCAAACTATTCAAATTCATCTGGAAATAAGAGAGAAATGAGCGACGTAACTTCTTTATAGTTCCAACAGATCCATAGGTCTCTTTTATATCCGCATAATCAAGAAAAATATTCACTGAAGAAAAGTATTTTTATATCCAGATCGACACTCAAAGATAGTTATTCGAATGCATTCACTGATATATCAATCCGTTTTTATTTCATAGGAACGTATATTACGCTGGTAACCCTTCAAGTCTAAACTCTTGGGTCTAGGGCACTTTCTTGGGCATATACGTACGCTACCCCAGGATAATTTAAAGGTTCGCGAATTTATGTGCCCTCCAGCTGGATATACCTACGCCGACTTGGCAGGGGTTTATGAATGACCCGAGTGATAGTTATCTTATTAAATCATCGACAATTCCGAAGCTTCCACTGCCATATTTCTATAATTATTCGGAACAGGAAGGCTATTTCCATGGAACACACATTAACATTCTGATTGGGATGATATTATTTGACAAAAAACATATGAGCGAGCTCAACGTGACAGAACAATGGAATAGTTTTTACATACAAATTCTCTTGATCAGTGGATTAAAGATCATTCAAACAAATACAAGAAGGTAATCGTCTTTGGTCAAGTTTTTGATGTTGAAAAACGTGATTGTTTTGATGGAATTTTAAAATTTGGTTCAGGCTATCCAAGAGAAATTTCATTGTATTATTCTCACTTAACAGTTTACGTTAAGTATCTCAAATACTTTCACCAATAACGCTGGTGTTCCCCAGGGAGCCATATTGTCTCCAACTCTCTCGTTATTGTATATCAAATTGTTTCGTCCTTCCATTTGGATTCCAGGACATCGAATATTACCGGAGTTTTTTCCCAACACCAAATCGTTATTTTCAACTCCTCAACACGTGTTTTGATCACCAAGTGATCATCTTTAAAGAGGAAGATTCAAACTAAAACCTAATGCGAGCTAACCCTATTTATGCTATATAGGTGTCCCATTCAGGTAAACCATACAGGTATACCACCCATACAGGTATACAAACCTAAATTAATTTTACAAATTTGCCTTATCTATTATTTTACAATGTATGTTTATATAAAACAATTTTCAGCTATATAAAAATCAATTTCACAATATTGCCTATCTAAATTCATTTTTGCAATGTGTCCTTATGTAGTATGCCTGTTGTTGTTGACTTGTCTAACTAATCTTAGTGAACTGAAGCATAATAGCGTTAGCTTCGCGATAGTTTCTAGTTTAATCTTCCTCTTGAAAGTGATCACTACGTGATCGAAACAAGTGTCGAGGTGTTGAAAATAGCGATTTGGTAATGGGAAAAAACTCCAGTAATATACATTACTACACCAAAGGTTCCAAACAGTGCATCATAAGTACAACAGCCTTATGTCTAAGAAACGCAAGATCTGCCAAAAACATCGCCGCTGTCTGTTAGAGTGTGCAGGAGAATCCGAGGTAATCGAATTCGCGTCGCTCACAAGAACCCGGCCTTACGCAGACCACAACTTGGCGAATTTTGCCACGTGACTTGGTCGTGCACCCTTACAAAATTCAACTGATCTAGGAACTGAAGGTAAATGACCATAGACAACGATGTGTGTTCGCTGTAAAGGATCTGAAACAGTTGGCAACTGACCCTAAGTTTCATCGAAAAATCATATTCAGCAACGAGGCCCATTTCTGGATGAATGGGTACACGTGAACAAACAAAATTGGTAAATTTGGAACGATACCTATGCAAATGAGATCCAAGAGCTCCAATGCATTCCGAAAAAGTAACTGTTTGGTGTGGATTTTGGGCTGCGGCGTCATCGGTCCATATTTGTTTGAGAACGACGTTGGACAAGTCATCACTGTCAACGGTGAGCAGTATGGGTCGATGGTTACCAACTTCTTTTTGCCTAATTTGAATCATCTGGATACCAAAGGCATCCAGCATGAGCCATCCAGCTCATGCCACTTTGTATATTTTGCATGAGCAATTTGAGGGTGCGTGGAGATGATATGAACTGGCCACTAAGACTGAGCGATTTGACTCCGTTAAACTTCTTCTTATGGGTTTTTTCAGTTCACAGCTGTATGCTAATAAGCCACAGCGGTCCCCAAAGCTAACATAACCTATGCCATCAGCTAAATTCAGACTGCTTTATACGCCAGTCATGAAAAATTGTACATTTCGGATGCGCTTCACCCTGCGAGACCGTGGCGAATATTTGAACGATGTTCTATTCCACACATCATGGCATCAATAGGTCGTTCAATGAAATGAAAAATTTTGATGATACCTCAAATTCAAAAATAGGAAAATCCCGTTTCCAGAGATCTAATTTTTTTTAAAAAGAATTGAATGCCCTCCTATTAGTCTCTACAGATTTGTTCGTTATGAGTTCTTTATGCTTCGTAATGATTGAAAGGTATTTCAGGAACCTCTGGTGTAGAAAAACCTAAAAGAGGCACTGTGCCGAGACACTAATATTTCATCGCCTAAAGATGCCAACTTGGTTGGTGAAACACGCTTCGAAAAGGAGACTTGCAATTCTGGTGTTTGGAAACAGTACTTTTTTTGAATCTCTAAGGTACATACAAAATACTCAACATTATTGAACTCATAACTGATGTTTTCGAACACATTGGGTGACCTTGTTTTTGAAATAGCTAAAATGCCTCTTTTTTATATCTGACGAAAAAAATCTTTAAAATACATAGGAGTAGATGGACGAAACTAATTTAGAATAATTAGGTGATTTCATTTCATCATTGATACAATGTAACAGTACGAAAATGATCTGATCTAACCGAATGAAAAAATAGAGATATAGAAATTCATAGAGGTTCATAGAGATATCAAAAATATAACTTGACTTTTTGTAAAATTTCAAAATGTTGGGGTTAATCTGACGGGTGAGAAGTTGAAAGGTGGTTTTCATATTTCGATAGAAAAACTATACTACTTTTCGAAAGAATAACTTCATTTGACAGCTTCTAAGTTTCGATATACAATGTAATATACATATAACATTATAATTGATTAAAATTGAACCCAACATCCTTCACTATTTTGCAATTGTAATAGTTGAATTTTCAAACTTCATTACGAATGGTAAGAGTGAAACTGAATAGTATTTTTTAATTCTTTTCAATTTAAGAAAAAAATCCTGCACACCCAATACAGACCATTGTATCAGTAACAAATCATCCTAACAAATATTTATTTTCATGACTCCTCGATTAACCAATGTTTTTCAGTATTCTACTTTATTACATTCCATCATTTCATTTGTGTCATGTTACATTGAACGAAACCAATCGTGTAATATGAGAAGTTGTTCCACTTCACACCGTGACGAATCACCTACATCCATTGTAGAATGTAAATAATATAGTTGAATATTATTTATATTCGCATGCGGTTGAATTGAAAATATCCATGGAAAAAATGTTTTTGTTTTGTTACGTTTCACTTTCACCAGACGCCTTGTCACTATTACTGAAAAAAATCAATATGGAAACTAATTCTAATTAGTATCAGCTATGGAAGACCTTTTTGAATCAAATAGTACAGTATCAGACACAAATTTCACGGTTTACCCCTTAAATATATTATTTTTTTTTACTACAATGTTTGTGTTGAAATGAGTTATGTTTTATTGTATGATATCCTTTATTTGAATATAAATCAGCAACATGATATATCGTTGAAAATGACCTCCATCAAGTTTCATATGGCAATCGACATTTCCGATTGATTCATAGACTAAGTAGCATAAACTTTCAACTCTTAATATCTTGGAAAGATGCACTTTTTCAAAACACCAGAAGTTACCATCAAGTTTTATCATTTATTTCGGACATCTTCATGAAAAAAATTTAAAGTTGTAATATCTGGTACTCTAGCTGTCCACTTCACTTTTACCGATCCAATGCATTGGAAAACTGTCTCACTAAGACATGAAAATATGGGGGCATATGGAAAGTTATATTATTTTTTAGTACATGTTCTCATTTTCTAAAATCTGAGGAATCATGGGACCTGTATATTTTTTTAGTACATTTGAATATGTGTTGTTTATATTCACCTAGAAATGTGCACTAGTATATCCTTCTAAGAAGTATTTCTATTTTGCAAGTCCTAAGAGTCGTGTGAAGTCGTAGGAAATTATTTGGTGTGAGATTTTCGATATTCTCTCCTTCGGAAGATACATATGTCTACATAAAAACTTCTTGTTTGGGTGCTTTTCCTTTGGGAATTCTTTCCAGTCCATCTTTCATTGTACCATGCGCTACCATATTCCTCTTATATGTGGGCTTGTTCATGAAATAAATTTTCCAATCAATTTCCTATCGTCTTGCTCTTGATCAAGTCTTCGTTAAAATCTTTGATTATTTCTTTCAATTCTCGATTTGCTGAAGTGAAATTTGAACAAATGTCACTACAAATTATTGAAGGCTGTCTCCTTCTAGAAATAAAAGCGTTGAATTTATAGTATAAATGTAACATATTGAATATGTGTTTTGGATGATTAATCTCTTTATCTGAGCAGAGAGTTTTGTAGAATTAGCCTGTCAGATATCGTCATTAAGATATGAATGAATAAATGTTTATGTGGCCTGTATTGCATTATGGTGTGCTCTTGAAACACCTCCCCAATCTATGATTCCGTAGCTCAGATGTGATTCTACCAAACTGTGATACACAATTACATATTAACAAATTTCTTAAATCTATATAAAATACATCTCAATTTTTTTTGTTAAGTAGTCCACATGAGTTTTCCATCTGAAAGAACGATCAAACAATATTCCCAAATATCTAATTTCATTTGCTGGTCTTATTGCGAAATAATTTTGTATGGCTACCGAATGGTGAGTAAACCGATAACATTCTGTAGTCCGACCGTGTTTTAATTTTGACAAAATCCCTTTCAATTTAAATTTTTCAAATTGTACCAGTTTGTGTCTTTATAGATTACCACAGTTTCATCGGCGAAGATGCTGATTTGACCTTCTTCCTCCAATAGAAATATGTTATTCAAATAAATTATGAATAGCAATTGACAATTGTGTTGACAAATTGACAAATAAATTATAAATAACAATTGACAATTCGGAAACTTGCACTTTTCTATTTCAAATTTTTTCTGCTATCTTCAATCTTTCAGTTGTCAATTCTTATTTCTGTAGGTTGCCAAGTTTCTTGATGTTATGTTCTAATCTGAAAACATCAACCGCATTTCTTATCAACTTCATGTAGTCAGAAAACTTTTTGAAGTGTGGTAAATATTCAATTTTATTTAAAACTGTTGGTAGAATGAATTCGTGTTCAAATTCGAAGGTCTCTGGATTTTTTTTTGAATTTCTCTGCACTTATCTTTTTTCGTTTCATTGCCCAAAATTCTTGTCTATAATATAAAAATTCCGCAATTTGAAAACAATAATTTCTCTCTTGTAGATTTATGTCTTTATCTTGAGTAGCTTCATCTGCTATGTTCAGGGTGAAAGGAATCCAATGTTAGTCGCCCCCCTCCGTGTGTAATGAGTATTTTGAACATTCTTGGTAATCAGTTAACTAGTTTAGTGATCCTATAATTTTTCTGTTGGTGTTTTTTATTACATATCTAATATGTCTGATGGTGTTTAAAATAGTTATATCATCAACACGAAGAAACTACTTTTGGAGTCCTGAAAGATAATTCAATTAAATTCGAAACGTTCGTAATAAAACAACATTTCTTCTTTCTTCCGAAAATTTCTTATCTCGCCTAACTCCTTCTGGAATATGTGTATAAAGTTCATTCGAATTGCATACCCAAATCCTTGGTTGAAATCCTCCTTGTCTTTGTATCGAAATTACTCCCTTCATAACAAGGATATTTCTTTATCTGTTGACACTGCCAAGATAATCATCCATATAGTGCTTGTTCACTATTCTATCTACAGCTTGAGCAAGTTTGTTCTGGAACTCTAATACATTTCGATTATCAGTATATTGTGCCGAAAAAGTTGAACCCATGTTACCAAAAGTTAGCACCTACATTTTGTAAGTGTTGAATGCTTCATTGGAAATATTTCTCCAGAGAAATCGTTTTCCAACACGATCTTTTTTTTCTGATAGATATTCTGTGAAATATATTCCGAATATCTGCTGAGAAAGCTACATTTCTCTCCATGTATTTGAAAATTACATCAACAAGAGAGTTGATTAAATCAGATCCCTGTAATAAAAACTCTTTTGAACATTTTTCTTTTACCTTTTCAGCAGCATTAAAGACGAACTTCAACTTGCCAGATTTGTTTTCATTCACGGCTCCAAAATGTGACAAATACTGTACCTTACTCGATTTTTCATTTCCTTCTCTCAGTTTCCCTGCACAGTTTCTTCTGAATATTCTTTAATTTTTTGTCTGTAGGTCACAGCGAATTTCACATATCTAACAGTTTTTCTTTATAAATACTAAAGCCTTTGTAGTGCTTCATGTTTACATTCTGGTGGAGTTAAACTATTATTTGTTCATAACAAACAAGTTTCCTAGCACATTCTATCACCATTTCTTCTTGAAACTGAGTCTATCATTTGAATTTTTTTTTCATCCGAATTCTTTGATATATTTTCAGAAATTTCGTCTCCAAATAACTCCGTGGAATAATAACTTTCGTCTTCTTCATGTAATATTTCACCATTTTCATCAAGTCTACCTCTGAACTCTCTGAAATTCCTATGTGCTACCCAACTTTTTTTTTTGATAATGCTGACAAGTTATCAGGGACATTCAATCCCTCTCTACTAATGATTATATCCCATTAATTTTTTTCTATCAACAGTCGCGGTTTTGTATCCAGTATCTATGTTTCTCTATACACTTAAAACATTTGTGAACTGAAGTACTTTCTGCTTGAAAGGTGATAAGAGCTGTATTGAATATCTCTTCATGAGGCTGATTTGGATAGAACTTACTAGATACCTGATATATAAAAAAATCACCCACATTCATAGACTGAGCATAGCTCGCTACTTCTAACTCTTCAAATTCTTATGAAGTGCTCTCAGCATTCTTCTCAAGTACTTTTTCACCCCATAGAAGCCTGATATTGTAAGATAACTTAAGTAGTATCTTCTCCAGAAGTTGTCGGCATTCTGGAGAAAATTCTATGGCCTATGGTTTCCAGGGTAATCACCAGATTTGACACAAAAAATGTGTTGGAGACCTGAAATCATAATTTTTCCATCATAGGAAAGTTTTTTACTTTACTGATCTGGCCCTTCACAATCAAATCTACTCGACCGTATCCACAGATCAATATGTCGATATTCGATTCCATTGACAAGGTAGATAACAACAAACCCTAAACTTTGAAAGCTTTTCTCAACCTACACATATTTTTCTCATCTGTTAAACCAAATAAGTTGGTTGAAAGAAATGTTTAATGAAAAATTTGATAGTTTTTCCAGAAAAATTTTGTATATCTTTGTCAATCATTATCGCGTCAATGATTGCTTGATTTTTGCACCTGAAACTTCTTCATTCTCTCTATCACGTTTTTATGGAACATGGAATGACCTCCCAGCTGACATATTGCAACCAATAATGCACTTCCACTTCAGAAGCGACATAAAAAATCTCGTTATGCTTGTAATGATGCGAATTACTGGATAAAGTTCTGTCACTTTCCAGACCTTCCCAAATCAAATCCCATCCTTTGTCTAGCCATAATTTTCACTGGTTCTACTGGATGAGACTGCAGGTAACTTATCTTCTGTGGCATCGCGTTCAGCAATGGCAACTTTCCTGACATTTCTGTCATTCTCTCTAGGACTATCACTTTTTGGTTCAGCAGTCACACTACGTGTTTTCATTTTGCTGTTTTCAAAAGGTAAATATTGATATTTACAACATAAATGTTTCATACACCATTATCTTAGATGAATACGTTCAGTATTTTCATTGACATTTTGGTCCCAGAGTTACTATCCTATCTGACAGCTATAATGATTTTACGAGAAATAGTAAAGGCGCAGAACAACGTCGTAGAACTCCTGATATTTTATTTGATCAATCTAACAGTTCCTACCAGGCAACAGAATTTTCTTGCAAATAGTCACAACAAATTTAGGTTCATTTCAATTTTGAAAGAAAAGTTTACCGCTGAGAATATATTGGTGAAACAAGCTATTAATGATGCTGATGTTATAATAATTGAAACAGCAATAGAGCAATTCAGTTTACCAATACAACTATTGTTGTAGGTGAAAATGTAGACTTAGTCGTATTACTCACTGCTTGAACTCCAATCGAAAAACCTTTTTTAAACCTGGAAAAGCTCAGCATCAGCATCATAAATATCTTCATCGAAAAGTTCATCTACTTTCGCAAAGTGTTAAAATCATTTTTACACTCAATAACTGGCTGTGATACATCTGCATTTTTCAGAAGGGGTGAAACAACAGTTTTTAAAATGATTTAATTCAATGTGCTGAAGATTTGGAACAAAATAATTCAACTCCACAAAAAAATATCACCAACAGAATTCGCTTCCTTTCCTCTATGTATGGAGCTCCTAAAAAACCTACGTGCTTAGATAAGTGTCAATATGCATGTTTCGTTATAAATACTCGACATAAACAAGTGCAATTAGCTTGTCTTTCTCCAACCTCAGCGGCTGATAATCAACATACTTTATGAGTATATTACCAAGTTCAAGAGTAGTTATCAGCTAGATCCAAAAGACAGGGGTTGGAAAGTTGATCGACAATACATTGGAACTTGCGCCAGAAAAACTACTAAACACAATTTTTTGCAACTGTAAAAAGGGATGTAGTGCTAAATGTGGTTGCGAGAAAGTTTGACAGTTTTGTTCCCTAGCATGTACACATTGTTAAGGCCAGCCGTTCTCCAATGTTGAATCGCCAATAGCTGAGGCGCTGAGGTTCCGTTTGATACAAACGAAGAGACATGCGATGTATCACTATCGAGGCAATTTACTCGCACCCAGGATGAATAAGAGGAACAAGAAGAAGAGGAAGCAGAAGTATTTCAACCCTTGCCATATGTTTTGTTATCCAATAATTTTAAATTGAACAGAATGACAACAGATACGTGAAATAAGCCTACCGGGCTAAAAAAAACGCGCTTAGTACTCCTCAAAGGTGACGTGGAAACGTGTGCATATTATGACGATTACAACACATTTTGAATTGTTATATCCCATAAACGGTAGCTCTCAGGAAAATAGTATTTCGCAATTTTTCATAGATATTTATCTGATGTACATTTTTTGTTTGTAAAAATTTTATTATTGAAGTGATCGTTTTGCTGAAAATAGCGCAAACCCTGTTTTTATGACGTTTGAGTCATAAAATTTTCCAGATGTCGGATTGATGGGGATTTCATTTATGATGGTGTTTTGAACAGTCCTACCAATTTCAAGCTGGGCCTAATTTGACCAGATAATAATTGGCAACAATCTACTTTTCGTTACACCTTTCACCAACCATTAGCGTCTTCATGAGATGAAGTAGACTACTTCGACTGGTATGAACAAAATATAATCCATTCATTCTCAATCATACAACAGATACGTATGTTTCGGTCGTTCTACCATGTTCAAGTTCTGAAAATGTATTTGTATTTGAAAACATTCAATGACTACGTCATTGATGACTATGATGACCACGTCATCATAGTCAGTGTAGGACTATCTGTTTTGAAATATGTTTTTCCGTTAATCAGCTATCGCCGTATCGACCGAATCTGCCACAGGAAATCTAACAAAGTAAGTATATATGTTTTCTACCACTTTTATTTGTAACGTCAGTTACAAATAAAAGTGGTGTAACGTCAGTTACAAATAAAAGTGGTGAAAAACATAGAAAGTTTCCTTTCTCTTTTCTTCATTATGATTTCCTACTACGTAGTAACGGCTACATCCATCAATTTATATATGTTTTCTTGACATTGGTTCAGTAGCAACAGATGAGTTCACTTCGAAGAAAATAAACGCCTCCAGTTCCTGAAGTTATACATTTTCCTATAACATTACTTATTACAATCGTATTTTCATGGAAATTCCCACATGAAATCTAAAACTGATTTTTTTGACAGTTCTTGTATAAAAGAACAGTTCTGACTATTTCACAATACAGAAAAGTTGGTAAAATTTTCAATTTGAAAGCTCTGCATTTCTATTTGGGAATAACGTGCAATGTTTAATATGTATAAAAGCGGTAAGAACATAAATTGTTCCCAAGGGTAATAACGTGGAATTCCATTACGATATTTCTTTCATAAAATCATCATACATCACTTTTATGCGTACGGCTATTCTCCTTACAACCCCACAGGGCATTTCACAAAAAAATATCTAGAATTGGTCAAAATAATTTTCAGTATGAATTCGAGATATGCGTACTGCGGTCTCATTTTTTGTCCGAATTTATTCGGATGGAATTTATTGGGTTTCTTGATAGAAAATAAAAATATAATCTTTTCCAACAATTCCATACTGTAGGAGAGAAAGATTTGTTAATTACAAGCAGCTAAAAAGTACCTCATTCGAGGTTGGTGCAAAGTAAGATTTTATTTTAATCACTCTGAAGCTATCTGACATGTTAATTTCTTCCGAACCTGCGAAAAACAATGCAGCCTCATGGGTATGTAACGTTATCCTCCATCATTATAAATATAAAAAAATGCAGCATTTGAGAGGTTTTCATTGCATTATGGTCACAGACTATAAATAGATATGTGATCAGGAATTCAACCACCATGGTGATGTTTGGTTTAATCCCTCATGTCTTTCCGTGAGTACTCCTGATCAGTATCAGAGCTACCACTGTCTTTATTTTGCTCTTTCTAGATTTGGTGATATAAGGTTTTCATTGAAGTTTGTGTTTGAAGGTTACTTATTTGCATGATATATGATATCTGTGTGAAGAGTTTATTTCGAAATTAATTGTTTTTTTTGGAAGATTTCTACTTTTTTGTATAAAGATGGAAAAGTACAAAGTCAAAACCTTTCTTCCCCGATATATTTTCATGATAATACAATGTTGAATCTACTCATATCCAATACAAGAATGTATTACTATTATTTGTATATCATATATATGTGCTATTTGTCCCACCGACCAAGAATCATGTAATATCATCACCCCTCCTATAAACTTACCCTGACTCTCACCTATTTCGTTGGCCCGGTCCTGTCTGTGCAGATCTCGTATGATGAGTAGGTGTGACACGAAGCTGTATTCATGTTGGAGCGTGAAAGTGTTCGTTTTTTTGAACGTCTGATACAAATGTAGGGGCCAGAATTATCACTTTCATCGGCCTTGAACCGAGCAACGTTGGCGAACGAAAGTGAAATTTCCAAAACATTCGATCAGCTCACTCTCAGTTGTTTCGTTTCAGGAGTTCAAGAACACTGAACATTTGGACTAGAAAGATGAACCATAAACTTCCCACGTTTTCAAATATTGCCAAAAATCATATTGATCAGAAAGAAAAAGAAATATATATCAGTCACAGAGAGTGTTTGAACTGACTGTTGAAACAGTTTTGAAAGCCAATAACTTGACTTCTCGAAGAATCATTAATAGATCGATATGATGAACAACTCACTAAGACTGATTACAGAATCGCAACACGTTTTTCACTAAATAAACGTAACTTGAGAAAGCTTTTGTATAAGAGAAAAATCAACAT
>WOGO01005366.1:0-12484 GCA_015342085.1 Leptinotarsa defecta | reverse complement strand
GTTTGTGAATGAAACAAACGAAATGCATATATCTTCTGTTTTGCATTTTTAACCAATTAGGTTGATTGATGGAAGGAGTCACATGATCTCTGTTATTCAAGCTGAATATTAGTCTGATGCAGGCGTTCTGTACTTTCTGAATTCTTGCAGAAGTTATGGAATCGATACAAGGGCCATAGACGACATCGCAATAATTAAACATAGATAAAATCAGTACGCCTGAAAGGGCAATTGTCTGTTTGAATACAGATATTTCAGAGTACCGTACGACCTTTGAATGAGAGTATTGACTTGATGAACAAATCTGAGGTTGTAGTATATATGAAGTCCTAAACATTTTATTTTGTCAGTCAATTCGACAGAATGTCCATCAATATACAAATCAATATTATCTATGGCACTTCCACAATCTTTGGCTCTTCCAAAAATTATTGAAGATCATTTGCTAGGAGCAAGGTTTAGACAGTGTTGCTGCGAAATCTGAACAAGATTTTTTATATCATTATTGAGCGATATTTCGTGATCAATAAGCTGATTTACTTTATCGGAGTCGTACAAGTTAGTGTCGTCTGCATATGTATGAATGTTGAATAACTTAAGGACTTCGGAGAAGTCAGATGTGTAGATAATAAAGAGTAGCGGGGCGAGAATTGAACCTTTCAGGGCTCCATGACATACACTCATATTATCAGACTTACTGCCCTTCATCACAACACGTTGCTTTCTATTTTCTCAAAATGAACTAATAAAGTCACATGCCTCCATAATGAAACAAAAAAACCAAGTTTAGCGCACATCACATCGTGATTTATGGTATCGAAAGCCTTACTGTAATTGAGAGACAAGAAAAGAGTGACCTTTTCATTATCGGTGGATGGAAAAATATCGTCGATCATTTTCAACAGAGCACTAGATGTACTGTGACTTTTCCGAAAACCAGATTGGTGTTCAGGCAGGATGTTATTATCAGAGACATAAGAGTATATCTGACTATAGGCTGATTCCTCTAAAATTTTTTATATTGCTAGTACTATATTTATGGGCCTCAAATCATTTGGTGTCAAAGGTTTAGAAATTTTGTTTATAGGAAAAATGATAGATTGTTTCCATAGTTCCGGGAAGATACTGGTTTCAAGGCACTTGTTGACTGAATATGTTAGAACTGGAGTTAAGTAAGGGACACATATTTTGATCATTTTGATAGATATCTTATCTGATCCGGTAGCATTCGTTTTTATGGAGTTGACTATCATGTTGATATCATCCATATTGATTTGATGGAATTTAAAAGTTGAATTTTCTTGAAATTGCGTTGTTTTGTAGAAGTTAACTGATGGGATTCATGAAAACCTCCCTGAATAGAATACTCAATATGACTGGTATATTCAAGGAAAAATATAATTTGTCAAAAAATGTAGAAGTTTGACCTATCTGGTGCTAATGATTGGTAGACATTTGTTCGAATCAATTACGAAGGGTCAGCCATCTGATGCTATACAACTGAAAAACTGAACTATATTGGTGATTATGACCAGGGCAATAGTCACAGATGTGGGAGAACATTTCCCGGAATGCATAAAAACGATGAAAAAGTTGAAGGCTAGACAGCTTTCATAGGGATCTACAGCGATTATTTGCAATTGATCTGTTTAACAGGTTGAAATAAACAAAATTCGGTTGAAGACATACTAACTAGAAACTGATCGCTGTTCATGACGATAGTTATCTACACAATATTCTCGAGTAAGTGACAACTTACAATTTTGGAAAAAAATAATAAAAACCAGCGATTTGGCAGTGTTCTTCTACAAAAAGTAGATGAAACAATTTTGAATAGTATTGAATATTTTGCAAGAAAAAAGGTAATGAAATGAAAGCTAATATATCTATGGATGTATCGAATTGGTTGTCAAAGGCTGGACGTTCAACATGAAGAAACGAAACGGTAATGATTCCAAAATAGTACTTCCTACTGCTTTCAAGCATTACCTTTTTTCTTTCCAGGCAGATCAAAATATAATCCTGTAATCACCAAAACGACACAGGAAAGTATCAAAAATGTGCTAATATCAAGTGGTTACCATCCAGTAAAGATACTTCTGACTTGTGCCCTGTGATACTATTCCGAAAATTATCAAGCAAGCGAAATATTCAACAACAGATAGATTATTTTCTACTTGCAATCCATACTGGAATCAAACGGGCTCATCTTCCTGGTACAAAAATTCGCCAATTGGTAGAAATCAACTTCCGAAACGGAAAAACTGTCAAAAAACTGGTTTGAATGCAACGCAGAATAAAATAATTAACAACTTCATTAGATCTATTGCTGTGAGTAATTTGATGAGAAATAAAATCCAAGAATAACAACTATTCAAAATCATCAGTCATGAAAGTTGTTTTTTTTCGGCGAGTGGAAACATCTTCGAAAGACACTTGGTCGTCCTGTGAACAAGTAGTGTCGGATTCTCACCGACTAAAAAACCACTCATGAGTCAAGGAGGCTACTCTGGAACCACACTCGAGCATTACTTCGGAGTAGCAGACTCTAGTGATGGATCGGGCTCTTCCTTTTTCTTCAGTACTTCATCATTATTCATTCAGTTCTTTTCTTTTCTTTGTCAGGATTGTCTTGGAGAGTACTAACGGTTTCCCAGTTTTTTTCATTTTCGAGTATCTTCCCTATCATGTTTTTTGGTGATAATTATCCTGTCGTCATTTCTGCGTTTCGTCTCTGTTCTTCCCAATGTATGCATTCAAATAGTGCGTATTCTACCGTGTCTATCATTTCGCAATACTCGCCCTTATTCTGTATCACTCACTTCAAACCTAAATAGATACACCTGAAAACATTCATGTCCCATTAGGACTTATGTGAGAAAGTAAATCACCTCTCTTCATTTTCTGTTCATCTATCGTTCTATGTCTTTTATCAATCTTTTTGTCCATTTGGCCTTTCCATCGTCCATTTCCATGGATTGTTGCCATTTTTCAATAATTTGTGACCTTGCTAACCCTTTTGGTACGTTGTTTTGTACCTTTGTTCTCTCTTCCACCATCAGATCTATTGGGGGGATTCTTGCAATCATTAGTACAGCTTTGGTTGACGAGAAGTATCTGCACATACTATTTTTATGGCTGCTTTTTGGACACTTAGGGATATATATTTTTATATATCTTTTTTCTCATGGCTCTTTTCAAGATTGTTGTGCCATAGAGAATGCTCGACTGAGCAGAAAATTCTTCTGCTACCTTCCCGAGGGCGGCCAACGTTGGACATGATCCTGTTTATGTTGCTTATGACAGTTTCTGCCTGTCCTGCTATTTTTCCAACATGAGCTCCCATTTTCATGTCTCGGTTCATGTGGATACCCTTGTATTTATTGGATTCAATTCAATTGTTATGATTTTCAGATTACTACCTGCTGCCAGCTGTACAACCTCTGACTTTTGAGGGGTAAGTTTGAGTTGATTCGCTCGGCTGGTGAGAACTTCTATTGGAAGTTCTTACCAGACTTTCCTCATTTTTCCCACCACCACTACCGCTAGGTCGTCTGCGTAGCCTATCAGGTCAACTTTCCTAGGTACCATTAGATTTAATACCCCATCATAATATATATTCCGCAATGTGGGACCAATTACGGAGCCTTGTGTACCCTGCTTTTAGCACCCTCTCATCGAGGTAGCTGGCAATCATATTGTATAGGTATGCAGGTACACCTCTTCTTCAGTAATCCTATGAAATCGTACCTGAACATCATCTAGATATCATAAGTAGTCTACAGAAATGACACCACATTTTCACTGCACGATCAATAAGTAATTTTGTATAGGTATGAACTTCCAAATGAACATGATTCTGGAGGTGAATTCTAGTTTCTGAAAATGTTTACAGTTGAGTCCATTAGACACAAAAACAGATTGCTCATAACGATATTATCTGTTATGAGAAACAAGAAGTATCAACTGCCTTCGTGAACATCTCAGTTTATTCCAGTGACATATAACCCACAATGAGTCTCATTACGCGAATTTCTTGTTTTCCTACTACCTACGCGCCAGAATGTGTGGCCCAAATTTCCGAAACGAACGTATCATAATCGCATCTCTTCTCACGTATCTAATGAAGAGGGTTTGAATGCAAATATGGCAAGATTGCAAGAGGATTGATGTGACAGGAAATGCTTCAATATGTGTATCTCGAGTTGAATATGTGCATGATACTCGGATTCCTTCATTCTTTGAATATCTATTGGCGAATGTGAGTTAATATACATGAGAGATTACTATAAATTTATTGAATATTCACCTAACAATTGTTAGCGACGAGGCTGATTACCAAGTGAGTGATTGATTGATATCTCAAACACGTAGAGTCTATCGGTTTGCTGCGTCTTTTATGAAAATACTAGTTGTTGCTCGCGGCTTCGTCCGTGTAGAATTTGGTAGTTGCAGTACTAATTAGTACTATGTTGCTGTATCGCTGCTGTTGCAATATTTTAACAGAATCATAATCAACGAACTTAGGCATACGCAGCATTATAGAACAGTGCTTTCAAAATATTGTTCTACAGCGCCATCTAGTGGCGAGTTACAGAAAAATTGATATCCTAAAAACCTTCTCGAGGAAAAATTACTTATACGTGTCAAGTTTCATCACGATCGGTTGAGCGATGTAGAAGTTTATCACTTACCAACCAACCAACCAACCAACCAACCAACAAATATCCATTTTTATATAGTAGATATGCGATGACAAATTCAAAATGTGAATTTTTTCTCAAGGGCGAAACAAAACATAAAACTAGATAATATATTGTATGTGTTGGAAAAAAATGTTTCCTGAGTACCTCAATATTAAAAGAAGATAAATATTCCTAAATAAAAGCTCCAAATATTTTTTTTTTCACGTCGTTACACAGTTGGATTTGCTAAGTTCCTAAAATTACCTACTGTAGCTGATACAACATTGGATAATACCTAACAGATATTCATGCAATATATCTCACAGAGCATATTCCTACAGATGCTTCTCTTTCATCCAGCAGGGTCATCCGACCCAAGTATTAGGGTGTCTGAAACTTGACACTTTATTGCTCAGTGAAACTAAGGTAATCCCCTTCACCAGGAAGAGAATATTGGACGATCTAACGCCACTTTCCCTCAATGGTGGGACCATTCCATTTGGAACGGAAGTGAAATATCTTGACATTATCCTAGATGAAAAACTCACCTGGAACGCTTACCTGGAAAAAGTTTTACACAAAGCCACATTGTCCCTATGGACATGTCGAAGGATTTGTGGTAAAACTTGAGGTTTAGGTCCTCAAATCCACTGGATTTATGTGATGTCAAACCAATGATCACTTATGGTGCAATTGCCTGGTGATCGAAGGCTTTACAGAAAACGGCCCAGGCGAAGCTCTCTGGTTTACAGAGACAGGCTTGTCTGGCGATCAGTGGTGCCATCAGTACACACCACACCGTCAGCGGCCACAGAGATCCTTCTAGACCTACCTCCTCTCCACATTTTTCTGGGGATAGAGGCTAGATGGACTGCATATAGACTTGTATACATTGCCAATTGCACAAATCAATTTGATGCAGAGTGCAACAGACTGTTAGTTGACAGTGAAAGTCACAGTATTCTGGAAATGACCTCTGACTTTATACCTTTATGTCAACTACGAACTGCCTTATAAAGTACTATTCCCGAGCAGAGAGGACTGGATCCTCCGGGAGAAGGGAAATATCAAGAGCAGAGAGTTGTTGATTCACACATGGATCAAAAACACCTTCCGGTTCTGGTGCAAGTGTTTTCAGTCGCAGACCCAGGACAAAGATATTAACCTGCTTAGGAACCTATGCGACTGTATTTCAAACGGAAATTCACGCTATTGAATTGTGTGAGGAGGAAGAATCTAACCCCATACACAAGTCAATGAGAATATTCTCGGATAGTCAAGCGGCGTTGAAAGCTCTTGGCTCCCGCCATGCAACGTCTAAATTGGGATCAAATTATCAAAAATGACTCTCCTCGATAGGAAGACTAAACAGATTGTCTCTAGTCTGGATTCCTGGCCATTCTGACCTAGAAGCAATGAGGCTGTTGATTCCCTTGCAAAGAAGCGTACACCAAGCAACTTCATCGGACCAGAACCTGTCATTGGCATCGCTTTAGGTTTTGTCAAACAAAGATTGAATACCTGGATGGCAAGAAGTTTTATGGACTTCTGGCAGAATCTTCCAGGATTGGCTCACTCCATGGCGTTCATTTACCCTTCGAAGCTTGATACCAAACATTTGTTGGACTACAGTAGGGATAAACTACGATGTCTAACAGGCCTTCTTACAGGTCACTGTCATTTGTATCATCATATGCAGAGACTGATGGAAGACAGTGTGTGTCGCCTCTGTTTGGAAAATGATGACACAGCGGAGCACATACTTTGTGCCTGCCCCGCTGGGGACTGAATCAGGTTTTTACCTTCAATTTAAAATAACACAAAACGCTCTAGACAATATGAGGTTATGAAAATTATGAATAATTCAATTTACAAATTTTATTTGGCAGTTTGAAACGATAGCTACACTTTGGGTTGTATAAAACATATAATGAATCATCATTTTCCATTCAATTAAAAAGGAAAGTAATAGTAACAATAATGTATTCATTTCCAATGAGAAATAAAATGTTTCATGATATTCGTCTTGTTACTGAGAAATCCCAAGGGGTAGTTCACCTGAAGGTGCTCTGCCACTCAACCCGTGCTATTTTAAATAGCTAGCTGATCCTAAAACCTAAATTTATATGACACAGTTTTTGGCATTTGTTGGCATTTGTTGGGTCACCTAAATATTCACCACCAACAACAAAATGAAACAAAAAAAAAAGAAAAAAGTTGTATGGAAGATAACGAAAAATGACTACTTGTCAAAGACATATTATAATAAAAGGAAAAAAGGAGAAGAAAAAAAAGACAAATCAATTTGACAAGTAGAAGTGTCTAAATTTTGTTAATGTATGAAAGTACAGATTAAATAAAAATACCTGTTTCAGTTGAGCTAACTATGAAACATTATTTGGAGTCAACTTCATAATCACATGACATGACATGACATTCACTGGAGTTTGTTGAAGAGTTGTTGGGTCAATATCTACCCGTAGATGTTTTTCGCTAATGAATATTAGAGACGACGGCGTACAGTATGACTTCTTTTTCAGTTGGCTGACTATTATGACAGTTTCTTTTGTATAATTGTATACAGTTACTATTATATCTTGAGATTTTAGTGAAATTCCTGATTATTATTTTTAAGTAAGACCTGGTTAAAACGTCATTGCTGTTGTCAGACAATAGGTACCATGATGTTTAATTTGCCGACCAAAAGGGTGAGTGATATATACTGGACAGAATGAAGTAAACATTTTTTGTATCAATTCATTATTCAAAGAACGAGATTTTACAATACCATCACCAAGCGAACAAATTCTCTCAAATGTGATTATTCGAAATGAAGAACCGTACTTTTAGAAATAGTGAGAAATACTGTATTGAGAGTAAACAATTGCTTTTGATGTCTTGTGTCTTGAAAAGTACAAAGTCGATTGTTGGCTCGAAGACAAGTGCATTGCACCTGTTTTGTTTCGGGCCACATTAGAATACAATTTAAATTCTGGAGGTTTTCGTGTCCGTGGGAATTTTTGTGCGGGTTCTCAGACTCAGAGATTTACGATATTTCGTGTATAATTTCTGCAATTTAACGGTTTCTTCTTGGTAATCACACATCTAAGACTTGTACGTGACTATAAAATACTAGTATTGAATGAATGTTGAAATAGTTCTTGATTTTCGTGTTTTTTGTTTACGAATATTAAACTCACTCAGGAAGTTTCTTACTTTCTGTTGAATTTATTCCAAGCTATCACTGCTTCTTATTTTTTTCCCTGACTTATCTTAGAGGCAACTTCATTACTTCTTGTGTGAATGCTTTCGAAAAAATGTTTTATAGTGTTGTGTTCATTACTACTGAAAATTAAGGAATACATCAACTATTGTTCTATCTATAACACAGGTCAACAAAAAAAATGTTTTTCAAAACTATGTTTACTTTAATAACTGATTTTTATAGATTTGTGTGTGCTGAATCCAAATCTAGTCTTAGTTTTTCTGTATCACCCATAGTTTTTGAGAAATTGACTTTTTTAAATAATTTAAAATCTGTACGGTATATGGTAGAATCAATGAAATACTATGTTAAATCACAATCATGGTTTTTATTTACAGTAGGTTACTTTAAATGATACAGTATTGTAATGTAGGTTTCACTTTTTTTCTTTGAAGTTCCTTGTGTAGCTTTTGCTGCGATGAGTCACTAGTTGAGCTTCACGGTGAAGTGACCAACAGTAGTATCCCATCATGTTGATATTCCAACGGCCCTGGTACTTTTTTTTTTATTTTTGAAAACGCTCACCCTGCTCCTCACTAACATCTCCCAAATTTTCCGGGAAGTAATCAAGATGACTGTTCAAGAAGTGGACTTTCAGGCTCATCAAACATCCTAGTTTCTGAAAATTCTTCAACATGTTAGCTACAATGGTATGATATTCTGGGTCTTTTGCATTTCCTAAGAATTTTGTAACAACTTGCTTGAATGATCATTGTGGTTTCAAAGTTTACGTCGAACATCATTTTTCGAATGTTGGATCCTACAAAGACGCCTTCTTCAAGTTTAGCCTCTGAAAGGTTTGGAAATTTCTGACAGATATATTTGAAACAAGACCCATCTATAGGCAATGCTTTTACAAACTGTTTCATGAGGCCTAACTTTATATGTAGCGGTGGTAAGAGAATGTTTCTAGGATCTACAAGGTTCTAGCGGAGAATGTTCTCCTCGCCGGGTTTTGAAAGACTCCCTTTCTGCACCAATGTTGATCCTTTGCTCTACTGTCCCATTCACACAAAAAAACGGAAATTTGGTAAAACCGCCTTGCTGACCAAGAAGCGTGCATGTTACTTTCAAGTCACCACATATCATACAATCATGAGCTGAATAGTCAATTTTATTTAAAACTATTTCTAGGTTTTCATAGGTCTCTTTCATATGTACAGAATGGCCAACAGGTATATATGCATAAGTGTCACTATTGTACTATTGTAAAACAGCTTTAAAACTAGTCTTGCGAGAATCAATAAACAGCCTCCAGTCTTCTTTATTGTATTCAACACCAAACGCTTTGATCAGACCTGGAATGTCTGAGCAGTACACTAAACACCTTCTTGTTCAAAAAATTACGAAAACTGGTGCTCCCTCTTCTTATACACATATATGCTAGTTCCAACTGCCAACCAGTTCTTTTCTTTTAGTCTAGCACCAAGCAATTCAGCATTTTCTTTTGTTAACCCAAGATCCCTAACTAAGTTGTTAAGTTCAATCTGAGTAAGAAGTTTAGGCTCTATATTTACTGTAGTGCATTAGAACTCTTCATCATATTGCTCATCTATATCTCCAGTACATCAGAAAACATTTCAGTTCGAACAGAATTCAAATCATCTGGAGGTCCTGGAACGGCAAATCTACATCGTGCCCTACTGATCGGATGGCGGAAATTAGGTTATGGTAGCTTATTACCTTCTTGTTTTTCGAGTTATGGCCAGTAATATCAATACTACAAAAGTAGCAATCATCAGTGTGGTTTCTAGGTTCCCTCCATACCATAGGAACAGCGTACTTAAAGTCTTTTTTCTCCTTTTTTGACCATTTTCTAAGATCTTCAACACAAACATAACATACCTTATGCGGGGCGCAAGATGTATCCTGATCACCAAGTTTAATTTCAAAATATGAGAAGTACATCTTTTTCACAAAGTCTGTAATGTTTCTTTGATATTTTAATAACAAACTCACTACAAATATAACAAAAACTGTCAGCAGAGTTCTTACAACCGCGATTAGACATTTTATTGAGCACATGTACTGTAAACCCGAAAGTAGGGTTAGGTTGACAGTAAACAAAACATCAGCTGTGTACAGAACAGTATAATTCCCCTTTTTCTGGACAGTAAATGTGTTTCAGCAGTGCTGCCAACTCTTCTACATCCAGCACAAATTCTACAATTTTATTTGTAGTATATTAAAGCTGTTAAATTCTGTAATGAATCAAAATATTTAATATGTTAATGTGCAAATGTGAAAAAATGGTAGAGGTGATACGGCTTAATAAGTGTCATATTTGGATTTAGCACCCTAAAAAACAGAATACCAAGGTGTTTTAAGTAAAAAATTTTTTTCATCGTTGGCCTGTGTAATCAATCCATCATAGAAACTACCCTATTACATTTCCAAGTCGATCTCTAGCCAGTCTGATATAATTGCAGATGTGGAATCGGAATAACACAGAATAACACAGGACTTAAAATAGGACCCTATGGAACTCCAATATCAACTGAAACTTGATTTGATTTCAATGAAGGGTGATGTACTCCTGATGAGGCATACGGCGGGTCGAAACATCACTGTATGATAGTTCCGGAGAGTTATATTTTGGGCTCTGGTTTTAATTGCAGAACTAATTTTTCCTTTTTGGGAAAGAAAGTTTTTGGATTCCTACTACTCCATCTTGATACAAAAAAAAATGAGGGAATCTTCCAAAGAAAGGAAGGAAGTGATCCTTTTCACTACAAATTAGTACGAAGAGAAATTTGAAATAGATGAGGTCTGTGTGTGAGTAGATCAAAAGCACTCAATAGGTTCACGATTACTACTGAAATTTCATCTGATCCTAAAATAAAACTTCCCTTTCAATGTTTTCAGAAGCGCGGCAAAATTTTCAGAAGCGGGGCAACCGTTCCTGAAGCATGTCCCCATTAACAATTCATCACCCCGAGTTGTAGCTGAATTTGAAAAATCGCATTTTTTCCATTTTATAATTATACCCACTTACAAAGAAACATAGTGCTTGTATGTCACGAAACATGAAATTTGTCATATTCGGTCATAAATAATTCACGTTTAACGCTGCTTTTCTCCGCTATCGATTAAGCTATAAATTAGGGAGATAGAATACTGCACGTTCTCCTTTCCAATAAATATGAAATTGAAATAAATGCGTAAAATAGGAGGAGTCGAATATATCACGCGTCTCTGGGGTACTAATTATTTATTAATTATTGCTTGTGCGTCACTATTTTATTGGAAGCTGAGTACCAGCGAAGGGGTATTCATTTTAATTTGCCTAGCTGAAATACTGGTCGATATAAGTATGATGTATGGTTGCCAGTACGTAAATAATTACATGTGAGTGAGTGTTGGCCAACAAATCTTGATAAGTATGCTAGAGTCAGGTGAAACTGAAAGTACAGAACGCAAATATCTCTTTCTATCCAAGTTTATTTTCGTATGATATTTATAACTTGAAAATCAAAGTAGATTTCCACCATACGGACAAAACCGCAACAAAATAACAACTATGTCGATATCAAAAAAATAAAAACTTGAGTTTTCAAAACGAGGAACATTCTGAAGACTTTGTGTCCCGTCGGCTGGTGGAAAGATCAAAAGGTTTCCGTGTCTTAGCTGTGGTTTTGTGAACAGAGTGCGCTATCTTTCAAAATCTTTCAAAATTTCATCTTTACATAGCTTCAGACATTACAGTTCCGCAAGGATACCGTTCCACCGGAATATTTCCCATACCATCTCTCCGGAACAAGATCAGAGAAAATAAATACCTCAGTTTTTTGTCGAATAAAAATTCTTCGTACTGACCGTTACGTCCGTGTAAATTTCACGTAAACCAGCTTCGAATTTACGACGGCAAGAAAAACTTTTTTATCGGGATTTTCGTAAGAAAGCAGTTGTTATAACTTCTTCCTAATTTGATGTTCGCTGTGGCTTTGCAACGACCTCTCCGCAGCGGACAAGCGGTCTTAAAAAAATTCCGCGCTATGCCATTGTTTTATTTTCGGGCCGACTTCAGTGGCTCGATGAAGTTGCCGAAAGTAAATTATAAATATTTTTATTGGCAATATTCACTTGAACAACTGAACGTTGTTAGAATATAGTTTGGAAAATTCTTCAAATTGAATTACCGTTGGGTTTATCAAACGCTCCCCACACATTTCAGAAAATCATGGGTACAGCTAGGAGAGAATGAAAAATATTATAATAATTAGTATCTTAATCATTAGCGAAGATTTGTTAACGTTTGTATTGTTCAATCCATATAATAATTCCTTTTCATATCAGTCCACGAAATTGTTTTTAACAAATAAAGTTATCACACTTTTAATTTCAGTACCCACATTTCTTCCCATTTTTTTATATCACTTTCTTTTGATTCGATTGGTTTCCGGGTTTGCAGTGGTTTTCTTTGGTTAAAACAAACGTTTCAACTGTAACTGCGGCAGTCATCTTCAGTAGCGTGGTCAAAGTACTCTTCTCGACACATCTTGAAGAAGAAGAAGAGTATTACGACAACCACGAA
>WOGO01005365.1:0-12484 GCA_015342085.1 Leptinotarsa defecta | reverse complement strand
AATTGAAATAGTAAGTTTCTACTACCAGCATGAAAATAGTGCTACAGCTGCTGCCCGTATGTTCAGTGATAATCATCCAGGAAGAAATGTAAGACACGAATACGTTTCGGAATTATTGAACAAATTTATGGAAACTGGATCTGTTAACAGTAAAAAGCATATTCGTTCAGGAGTTGTCAACGATGAAGCTTTGTACTGCAGTTTTAGAGCACGTTGGACTAATGGAAAATTCGCAATCTCTTACTAATTTATCTCGAGAATCAGGAATCGTTGTACAAATGTTTTGAGGATCCTTTCTAAGTATTTAGGTAAAGGTTACTTTAAAAAACTAATCAATACAGTTTATTGTATGATTTTCACTATAAGGGTTTTACAAAAACGGCAACACGTAAAACTGAACTTCTATATCAATATATTTTTCGAAAGTCTACCTTTGAATATACCTAACTATTTTTACCTGCGAATGAACAGATTCAATAATGGCGAATCATTCAATTCAGTTTAATTGTTCATAAGTTATCGAGAGTTTTTGAATTTCTTTATTTCCATTCTCTCCAACAGGTTAACTTTCAAACCTTTCTTCTGGAAATGAAGGGGTTTGTATTCAATGTTGAACTCATGTTCCTTTGAGATTAAATGACTAGCATATGTGGAATTTATTTTTCCATTCTGAAAACTATATTTATGTTCCTTCATGCGAGCTTTGAACGTTCTTCCAGTTTGGCCTATATAAAACATTGGACATGTCCCAAACAATAATATATACACTCCTGATTTTTCTGAAACTGAACTTTTACCTTTGTCATTTAATGTGCATGCCTAAGTTGTTGGTTTTGAAAGCAGTATTTACACCTTTGCTGTGCAGAAAATCTGAAATATGCATTTAAATAAAGAATTCGAAGTGTGAAGATAAATTGAGCGTTAGTTGCTAAGTGTTGCATATAAATTAGTTGTGACAGTGAAATATTGTTGAAAATAAATTTGTTCAAGACAGTTAATTCTTTAATTCGTTACAATTAGTATCAGAAGTGGGATCCAGGAACAGACGACGGGAGGTGCTCAAAGAAATTCATGATGGAGTCACTGGAGGACATCTGGGAGTAACGAAGACCCTTCAGAAAATAAGACAACGGTTTTACTGGGTCAATTGTCAAACCGACGTCAAGGACTGGTGTAGAAAGTGTGATGTATGCGCTGCCAGTAACGGACCTAAGATACGACCGAAAGCTCCAATGCGCCAGTATAACGTGGGTAGTCCTTTTGAGAGAATCACCATCGACATCGCCGGCCCGTTCCCAGAGTCCGACCATGGGAACAAACACATCCTGGTAGTCATAGATTCCTTCAGCAAGTGGGCAGAAGCCTATGCCCTGCCAACCAGGAAGCCTTTATCGTCGCTGACGTCCTGGTAAGGGAATGGGTATGTCAATTCGGTGTCCCATTGGAGCTGCATTCGGACCAGAGCAGAAATTTTAAGTCCAACCTGTTCCGAGAAATATGTAAACTGTTGGACATTCGTAAGACCACTATCACAGCCTTACATCCACAGTCCGATGGAATGGTGGAACGAATGAATAAGACCATAAACCGCCATTTGTCCACCTGTTCTTGCTGGCTTCTCGTTCGACAGTGCATGAGTCAACCGGCCAAACCCCTGCCAGTATTATAATGGACCGAGAGCTGCGGCTTCCTTGCGACCTGAAATTTGAGACGCCTCCAGAACAAGACACTGTGGGGAAAGACTATGTCAGCAAGCTTCGGCAGAGAATGGACGACATTCATGAACGAGTCCGTCTGAATATCCGGAGTGCCAGCGATAGGATGAAGGAGGCCTATGACATCAAGGCGAATGCTGGAGGATTTGAAATCGGTGACCTAGTTTGGCTGTACAATCTTAAGCGACGCCGTGGTTTATCACCGAAGTTGCGGAATTCGTGGGAGGGTCCGTACAAAATCATGAAAAAAATTAAGGACCTCGTCTACCGAATCCATAAGCCACCTCGAGGAAAGCCTAGAGTCGTCCATTTTAATAGATTGGCTCCTCATGCTGGAAATCACGACCAAGTTCGCGCCCTCAAATCACTGGAGGATGAAATGATGTTCCAGAAATTCATGTCCTCATACTCGAACGGACAGAAGGTCGTACATGGGGTAATTCTAGAAGAGAGCCACGAGACCTTTTCAAGGTTCCAGTTGATTACGGACTAGCTCACTGCGTGGCGGAGGATCTTCAAATGTCCAAGGGTATCGCTGTGGTATTCAACAAGAAATTCGGTCAGCTCTAAACTTTACGAGAACAGAATGCAGATGTCGGAGGAGTGCTACAGTTGAAGAAGGGTCAGAGAAATATCTTCTACTTGGTGACCAAAAAGCATTATCGAGACAAACCGTCCTATGAAGATGTCTGGAGGAGTCTTACTAAACTGAAGGAGGCGATGCTCGACCAGAATATCGTGGACTTGGCAATCCCGAAATTAGCCTCTGGGCTCGACAGGCTGGACTGTAGAATTGTGAGAAGAATGTTGGAAACGATCTTCAGATCCAGCGGCATCCAGATTTTGGTGTGCGGTAACCATCTTCTACGACCGAGCATGAAAACTGTGGAGTGTTACTTCCATCGAATTTCACAGTGTAGATATGGGGAGTCATGCAGGTAACGACACACGCCATTTCAGGACGAAACGTCTTTAAGAAGGGGGCAATGTATTGAATCTGAAGCCGGCCCTGACCGTTATCTCAGACACCAAACAAATGACCCACCGCGAAAAGAATGCGATCGATGAACCGCAACGAAAATTCCAGATGAGTGCCAAAATGACGAGAGAGATCTGCAGTGATCGTTGCCGCTATATAAACCCGGCCTCCCGTCCCTAGAGGGAGTGAGTCAGTATCTAGAAAGTGAATCGTACGTTTAAAGGAAGAATTCTAACCGTGATGATAAATTAAGCGTTAGTTGCTAAGTGTAGTATATAAATTTGTTGTGCTTGTGAAATATTGTTAAAAATAAATTTTATTAGGACAGTTAAATCTTTAATTCGTTACAGTATAGTACCGTCTTCAGGTACGGGCAGATACCACAATATATAAAAAAGAAAATGAATAGTCACACTTCATTCCTTACCAACGATGTGTCTATCATAATAAGTTTGCAGACTGGTGAATTCAGTGGGGCACACTGATCTTTTCGGACGAGGTACTCGATATAATTTTGATTGAACATCATAAGTAATTTTGTTTAATCATTTAATCATATATTGCAATCTTATCCTCAAGATTACTTGAGTTACCTGTGTTCATTCAGACATTAGTAAAAATATTGTTACTCAATTGTCCTATGCCTACCAAAGTTGTGGGTGAAAGATCTATACCTTTCTCTTTCTCGTCATTTTGGGAATATTTTGGGTAATTTTAATTTTTCTCATGCTGTGTAAGAAGAATTCAGTTCAGTTGTATCAGTAAAACTTCTCTGAGAAATAAAATGAAATGGCAAGAGTTGTGGAAGATTGGAAAGTTTTCCAGTTACCTGCTCTATTGGGAAATATTTATAAAATCTCTGAGGTCTATGGAAATCTTCCAGAAAAGCTACATCCCGACATATGATGCTCTTCATGTTTTACTTGTTTTGACATATTGATTTTCTCTTAGTCTACTTTGAAAAACAAAGAAAGGAAACAGAGCCATGCAGAGTTTGAATTGGTATTTCAGTGTCGATTTTATGGATTCCTGGAATCTTGTTTTGATTTCAGGCCACATTTTATAATCCAAAACAAGCACTTTTCCCAATCACAAAAACTGCAATATTCTTCTCGACGTGCATTTCATCAACCACGTTGCCGTCTTCAGAAACAGTTCTTTTTCCGTCGTTTACTGAGAATTACATTTTGAAATATCTTTTTTGTACAACTGTCATTGAAAGTGATGGTTGTCAAGAGTATTGAAAAATCTTATGTTAAATGTTACAAAGTAGCGGGTTAAAAGTATTTTTAACACGATTTTTTTCGATCAAATAGCAATAAACAAAACATAATTATTAATTTTTGGGAAAGAAAGTGTTTGGCTTTCTACTACTCCATCTTGATTCAGAAGAAAAAGTGGGAATCTTCCAAAGAAAGGAAGAAATTAGTAATTCTATACATATATATGTAGATCATGCAAAAAAGTACACAAACTAGAAAAAAAGCCCTCCTGAAACAGCTTCTTTTATATAAACATTGAATTACACGAAAGAAAAATTCTTTCGCACCAAATACTTTTATATAAACACTGAATTATACAAAAAACACTTTTCTCTACTTAGTTTGAATTCCAAACATCCGTTATGGAATTATATCAGATGGTATTCACAGGATTTCTACAAAATATACTAAATGAATGGTAAAATTTCACTTACACGAAACACTATCATCCTCACTGGTAGACATTGCTGTTTCGCCATATAATCCTTTCAATATAATTAATCAGTTTTCAAGGAAGTTTTATTATAAACAATAGATATAGATACAATTCAATTTTGTTACAAATGTATTATTTTTCCTGATATATTTTTCAAATAAAGTTTGTGGAGATCAAATCTTGAGGTGTAGTTTTAGAAACAAATGTATTATATACATTAATTACATTATTATTATTTATGAACATCAATATGAAAAATACAATCCAAACAACTGCTGATATCAATACTTTGCGAAGTTGAAGAGCCTTGTAATATATTTGAACTATCTGAGTTGACAATTTCATGGGCATTAACATTTAATTCTTGAAGTGTAGAGGACGATGCTGTAACGCTGGAGCTGGCAGTTGGGATTATTCTTTCAGCAATAGCCTTTTCATAAGGAATAGATTGATTGATGTAACCCTCAGCTGCTGTTGTAGATTTCTATCCTCCGTGCTTCCTAATATCCTTTATATTTGCTCCTAATACTGCAGAAGACCTTCTGAAAGAGACCTGTATATTCCTTCGGTTCCGGGAGCTTTCGAAACTCAGCAATGGTAGAGGGCATTTTCCCACACGTGTTTATACAAACTGAATTGGCACTGCATTTATAATATGAGTATTTCAGAAAAAAAACCGTGATGATTGATAACAGAAGGGCGCAATGCAACGTATTTATTAAAATAGTCAATGTTTTTTCCAACAATGCAAGAAGAACGACATATTTTTGGTTTTGTATTTGGAACTTGAACAATCAATGATTTATCCATTAATTTAATGTCTTCTATTAATAAATGGCACAGCTCTTCACGTCGGCAGGTTTCATATATTCGGAAAATAGTAGCAACTTTCATCATCAAATATTTTTCGTCAGGCGCCTCATTTATAAACATCTGGAGTTTATAAGAGTTTTTGAATTTTCGGGCCTATAACTTTCATTTTTTCGCTTTGAGAATGCTATTACCTTGAAATATTTGCTTGTATTAATTTAACGAGCGCACTCGACTTCATCATTGACAATTTGCTCCACGAAGTTGACAAGTTCCATATTTTTGATTTCTCTTCTAGATAGGCTGAGAAGACGGTTTCGTGGAAGTTTCCTTCGACATTTTTAATTCTACACCAAGTAAGAAAATTAGAGAATGCGATGTGGTACTGCTGAAGCTCGTCAGGAACATGTACACAGTTCCTCACTATTTGTTCTTCATTATGGAAGACATTGAATACCAGCAAAAACTCTAAATGTGAATTTAAATAAAACACATGAGCTGTAAACAATACTGTTTGTTGGGAATTTCATCTGAATTTTTGTTTGGAAAATTAAAATTCTCCATGAAATACTGAGATGCAGTGTCAACAATATATTCTAGAAAATCAAATTGGTTCTGGCCAGTCGGCTGTAAAAAGTTTTTGTACTTCTAGTTCTGAATTGAGGCACACAAAAATTTATAAGAGATACTACCTCCATAGCATTGTTGTGCAGTAATTTATAGAAAAAAAATTATCTAGAAAGACTTTCAATATTGAATGTTATGGTAAGATATTCATATGGAATATCTCTATCAGGATAGATATCGTCAGATTTGAAGTAAATAAACTTTAGGAAACGACGTTGAACTTTCAAATTAATTATAGCAATTGTAGAATAGAGACCATAGAATAAGGCCATATTCCAATTTTGACATTACGTAGGCTACATCAAGAGTAAATAAAGCAGATATGTTTGAGAGAGATCTAAAATGGCGAACTATAAAGCCTTAAACTCCCAATGCTTCACTTACTTTCGATCTCATGTGATTGGAAAAAGATAAATTTTGATCAAAATATACACCAAGATCTTCAACTGAGTTACTTCTTAACAGTGAAAGTGGTATCTACTTGATAATTGTACTCGAAGACTAACATTTTCCTACTATAAGACACTACTCTACATTTGGATGCATTGAGATATAGTTTGTTAACTTCACACCATGTCTGTATATTTTCTAACGTTCGTTGCAATGTATTACGGCCTTCCATAGTTTCGACAGGTAGATATATTTTTGAATCTCTGCAAAAAATAAAGTATAGCAATCGACATAATTGCTGAGGTCATTAATGAATAATAAGAATAGAAGTGCTCCGAGATTCGTCCTCTGAGATACTCCACATGAAGGATTGTAATATAAAGAATCGTAGCCGTTGTAAGATACAAACTGTTGGCGTTGAAGTAAGTGGGATTTAATGAAAAGCACTGCTGAATTATGGAAACCAAAATGGTGGAGTTTTTGTAGAAGGATCATGTGATCAAGTCGATCAAATGCTTTAGCAAAATCAGTATATATCACATCAACTTGACCATGATTATCTAAGACATCACTAACATTTTGAGTCAATACAATTAAATTTGTTATGGTGGATCTGTCTGACATAAATCCATGTTGTTGCGGAGATATGATATTACAAACTGAAGAATGTACGCGATTATAGATGACACTTTCGAGAAGTTTAGCAAAGTTCGATAGGATTCAGATAGGACTATAATTCAGAATATCAGATGCATCTCCAGACTTAAAAATGGGACAAACTCGAGATATCTTCCATAATTCAGGAAAATTATTATTTTAAACTGCAAGGCGCCCTGGGGCGCCCTGGAACCTTTACTGGGGCGCCGTGGGCCACGGGTGAGTCTCAAGGTACAACGTTTTACAACATAGATAACTGAAAGTAAAGGTAATACGTCGGTACCTATTAATAAAAATCCTCTGATATATGATAATATTGGTAATTGCAAAATGCAATCCGTTCATACCGCCACCTACCTACTTTTATTAATTAAATATCTAGTGTAGTCTTTACGTTCGTGGCGCCGCGATTACCATCAAAAAACGTAAGGGAGCCGTGAATTCGAAAAGTTTGAGAAACACTGGGATAAAATTATATCTTTACCTATAATAAGTAAATAATATATAATATAAAAAGAATGGCTAAATATCTGTAAAGCATGCATTCAGTATTGATTAAACGATTTTGAAAATAGAATAGTTTCTATAATTATATCCAATGGATTCCGAGCTTTCTATACTTAACTTACTGTTCGAGGTAAGTATATAAGACAGAATCTTGAATCTTGTGTCATGATTGTGTTCGATGGTAGCCATAAATTGTTTATTTTTGTGATGGTGGATAGCTAGATTTATGAAATATAAGTGTCTACAAGTGAAGGCTCGTGACTCTTCAAATGCTTTTAATGCCTTTAATTCATCTTGAAAGGCACTTAGCTGTCCCAAGATAGCAGGAGGACTTCTCATTGCAGTACGACAGTATTTGCATAAAAAACATTAATGATCGATTCTGTAGTATGACAGCACGATATTCGGTTTCACCAAAATTGGTACATTTTTTGCTGCCATGCAATGTTATAAGACAACTGTCACAGCAAATTAGTTTATCATAGTCTTTGAATTCATTTTTACAGTAACCACATTTATCCATTTTGGCGACTCCAAGATAATCAGATAATCGCTACTGGTTTAAAGTTCAATACAAATGCGAAAAAAGTGCGAAACAAAAATAGTGAAAAAAAGTGTTGTCGTTTTTTTATGATACTAACAGGACCTCAAAAACTTGAAAAACTCTCACATACCAAACACAGGCTTAAACTTATTGCGCCTAAACTAGTAGTAAACCGACTCCTATTGCAAACGCTTTTCTGTGAACACATCTACAGAAAATATAAAGGATGATGGAAGTAATTGTGAAGTACATCAACCAAGAGATTTGTTTGTTCACGAAAGGTTCGTTGATGAGTTTGTCCAGTTCGTCTGAATACTGGTTCAACCTGTGTTCGTAGTGATATTAGGATCGTCGAAGTTTATTTTCTTCAATTTAAGAGGTTTCAGCTATGGGGCTTTTCAATTTTCCGGGAGACGGTCACATCATCGATTAGAATCTGGATTGGGTGATTGCTATACGTTATGTTTATGTATTTTTCTACGAAGTAGTTGCAATGAACTCTCGTATTTCCAATGGGGGCATTGCATTCAGGACGAAGGAATTGGATTCGATGATTCTGGTGACTACTTTTCTGTCGATACATCTGATTGAGACTGGTAGTGGGTCGAATATGAAGATTAACCACTGGTTTGTAGTCTTCACCATAGATCACTGTTTATTTGCCAGATTCAGGTACTTTCACTGTTTGTTTTTGAAGTTGGGCTCCACAAATAGCGTTATTGTCTATCGGGTACGGTAGCACTTCTGCAAATATTTTCATATTTTATATAAAATCACTTTACATTTTTCCAAATCTTGGAAAGAGATGTACAACATTCAATTGTTGTCGCGTGCAATTAATATTTGAAATTTTTGGGAAAGAAAGTTTTTGGTATTTGAAGTATCTACACATCCATGTATAGCGTTACTTATTTTAAAATTGATTACTTCCTTCCTTTCCTTGGCAGATTCCCTCAACCTTGTTTTCTGTATCAAGATGGAGTAGTGGAAAGCCAAACACTTTCATTCCCAAAAATTAATCACTCCTAAAAATATAACCCTTAAATTCATATTCGAAATGTTATTAGAATGTGATGTAGTCCTGTTCAAACAAAGATTGGTATTGGATACAAATGGCAACGTTTATATGTTTCAATATGATAGTCTGTTTATTATGCTTGCAATTCAATAAGTTCCAAGTATTGGGAAATATTTCCGATGCTTGCAGGTATTGGCAAATAATTTTTATTCAAAGTTTTCGATATTACGATTGAACGATGAATTATTTTCAACCGAACATAAGGTGATTGAATTGATAATATCTCCAATGGAGGTTTCAAAAAGTAAGTAGCGCTCCATGAGTGATCCACATATTTCTAGAGCTTTAATTTGGGTTTCATGAAATGACATATCATCTGATATATCTATCAATAATTTTTCTATCTCCTTTATATCTTCGTTGAACGTCTCTCCATTAACTTGTAGTTTTTGGATAATTGAATTGAAATTTTTGATCGCCGAGTTTCTAACAGACATCTGATTTTTCGAAAGGTTTCCGATTTGATGTTTGACCTGACTAATTTTATTGATAAAATCTGTGAAGTATTCTCCATCAGATTTATCAAGGTTTCCAGTTATTGCTTTCTAAAAAGTTCATACGTCTTTTATTAAACCACGTTTTGTATGTTTTTCAGTGTCTGTGAAGATATAGCTGAATGTTATTTAAAGAGAGTCTGATATTTGACTGGGAAGACTAAAATGTGTTTCAACTTATGCTTTGAAAACCAGTATTATGGGTTCATCTCTGTTCAAGAAAATGAATAAGATTTTCCAAAATGTTATCGTTGTTTTTTTCATAGTGTCTTTGATGGATAATGAATCTTTGTAGACCAAAAGGTTAATTTCCAATAAAAAAAAATTGATTTACCTGATATCATTTGTCCAATACAAGTTGATAACTCTGGTGAATATCAACATTAATATCAAGACATATCGTTCATATATGAATCTCCAAATGAAGCTATAATTGGCTCACAAAATGAAAGCCTTATTATTAAATCATAAGAAAATATTGTCTCATATATTCATGTGATAATAAAATTTATATAATTAATGAATAGCCGGAACTGGTATTCTTGGTTTTTACAGTATTATAGCAGCAGGCAAAATAGTCCTCACGAATACCGATCCTACGACAAAACTTCAGATGTTAGCTCGGCAGGACTTGAAGCGTCTTTCTGTTTCACCCAGGCAATAAATCGAAAGTGATTTGTGGTGCATTCAAGGAAATGAAAATTCCAAAACTGGAAGCCCAAAAATTGTACCATTCGAATCGTAGCATACACCACATCAAGAGAGACAAAAGATTAGCTGTTTTAAATGTTGCTTTTTGCCTTAACTCAATATCAGAGGGTTCATTCATTCAATAGTAGATTTCCAAAAGAAAATGATTAGGCGCGAAAATTTCCTCCAGTAGAGTTCAGTGCACAAATCCATGAAAGCGGAATTGGTATCAATTGAAGCATCAAACTAATTCTTATATGATAATTTATATCTGCAGTAATCCTCAAATCGACAAAACTTTATAACAATACCAAGTTGCTGATCTCCAGTATACTCAATTACTGACTGAATGTCCTATTTTCATCGTGCATCAAAAATCCCAAAATTCGTGGGACGAGTGATTAACAAACCACTTAGTCTGGGTGCCCGGCGACATACAATATCCAAGATAAATAACCAGCTGTAAATTTGTGTGTGGCTTCATCAAGTGTAGTCCGACAGGGTAGTCTCGGCGTTTTTACGAAGTGGGGGCGTTTATTCATAATTTCGTTCTAAAGTTGCACACCCGCAAAATTTTTAAAATTTATGGATAACGCACTTTCGAAGAAAGTATTTGAAAGAAAAATCAGTAAAATGCACAAAAATGAATTCGTCCGACAAAAATTTTGGACCGTTGAGGCTGTCCACCAACTCAAACATGTCAAAATTTTACGTTTAAAAAATTTATGGATAACCACCTGATTTTTTCAGGATTGGTTATTTGATACATGCGAAATGCAAATATCGATTTGTCCGACAAAAAAATTTGCCGATTCTTCAGTCCGACGCGTGAAAATTGTCGATATAAATAAGACAAAAAATTTATGAATAACATTTTTTTTTCATTTTCAAATGAAGTATACAATACAATGGATCACTTGTTCGACAGAAAAGTGAGTCCTTTTTTCTGCAAAATGAGGAAATTGTGTGTACATAGTGGTTATCTGAGGATTATTGGTCGATTCGTATTTGTGAATATACGGACACTTAAATTATAAATAACCAGCTGATTTTTTGACAATTGGTTCATCATAATATGTAGAGTGTAATTATTGAATTGTCCGATAAGATGCGTGCTCCAATTTTCCAATCCGACGTATGGAAATTATCGGTTTCATTAAGCCTCAGCATTGAAGAGTGGATTATTTTCTTCTCATTATTTACTTCATAACCGATTTAGAATGTATGTCATTAATATGTTTCATAATTTTGTAAGAATGTTCTCGCAAAAACTTATCGTATGTGAACGATCGAAATTTGAAATATTTTGAAAGAAGACGAAGTCTGTTTTCAAGTATTGGGGAGAGTATAAATTGCTATTTGTATAGGCACGGCAACAGAAACTGAGATGTACGTTCTCCCCTTCTTACCTGAGCCGTGTTACTTTCGCATTTCAAGCCTCTAACGGTACTCAAGTATTGTAGTGAGACGCGTCTGGGGTGGATCCCCAGATAGGCTGTCAATATCATTTCCCCCATTTGGCGTGGAGACGCACCACTCGTATAGTAGTTGTCCTTCGAATACGACGCTATTATTCATTCTGAAACTGTTGTGCTTCAGTATATATTGCAACTGCGAATATAGCTGACGCAAAAATATTTTGTAGAAGTTCGATTGCTTTTAATTATTATTGTATCTTTGATTTTTTCGTACAGTGTTCCACTTCATAATTAATGATGGAATGTTTTTTGTGTAAATCATTGGCCGATAGACCTAACTTTATAGCAAAGAGGGAAGATATTAAAAAAATGACGGTAGAGATTTTGAAACAGTGTAAGTTGTTGTAAGTAAGTAAGCTCTTTGATAAGGCATTTTGCAACAAAAGTACTGGTGAGGAGATATTCAAGCAATTGAGAGGTTTCGACGCTGCAAATATACCGCCGACAAAGGAGGAACTATTGCAGCAGATAAAAAGAACCATATATTTGTCGAATATTTGGCTGAATGCTCACGTGAGATCTCCCACGAATTTAAATCCAGAAGAGTGTGGGTGGACATTAATCAATGGCAGATACCATCATTATTGGTATGATGGGCCTCAAAGTCCTTCATTTGAAGAGATTGCATCGAATATTGAAGGTAGCAATCAATTATGATATCGATAATGCAGAAATAATGTTCCTTTCAATAATTAGAAATTAATTTTTTCAGATTCAAATAATGGACACGATGATGATGATATGATGCAATATGAGGGCTATGAATATGATTCTACTTCGAGCGGCGACAAATCTGAGGCGAGTTAAATTTCACTGT
>WOGO01005362.1:0-12486 GCA_015342085.1 Leptinotarsa defecta | reverse complement strand
TTACAATGACCGATAGAAAAATATTTTAACATATATTACAACTACAGAGATGTATATACGTGGCGTACTCATGCATATTATGACGATTACAACTTTTTGAATCGTTATATCTCAAAAACGGTGGCTTGTAGGGAAAAGTACATTTTTTGTAGATAATTTTATGATCTAGAAATTTTGTCTGAAGTCTTTTTATGATAAACTTATCGTTTTGCTGAAAATCGCGAAAAACTCTTTTTTTTTTGACCTTTGACCTTGAATACAATTTTTTTCCATACAGCGGAAAGATAGGGAACTTTCAAATTTTATTTTTAATCATATTTTTAACAATCTTACCGATTTTCAACCATTTGAGAATTTAGGTAGCTTTACTCTTATTTTTGGTCTAATTTGACCGAGCTATAAGACAAAGTGTTTTACTTTATACAGTCTGACACACTTACGATGAAGACCCCTGTATTTTAGTCATTTTTGAAAGCAGATATTTGATTTCTGGTGCAAGCATAGACCTTCATTGTCTATGCTTGTATGTAGTCCGAGTGGCAGTCTTGAACCCAGCCTACTGCGTTCCTGTGAAAAGTGCAAATTCTCGATATTTTGCTTCGCGTTGATGATACCAAAACAATTTATTTGAAAAAGTTGCTTGGAAATCGATTTTTTTTTTTGTAATTTTCATATTCAAGTCCGATTTTCAATTAATACTTCTAGATAGAAAGCTGCGAAAATAATCAATTCGTTATAATGTAGAAATGAGAAGGAAAAACCTAATATTCATTATGAAAAAATTCTTATTTTGATTATTGGTTACTAAAATGCTAGGGATACTTCGGTCGAAACTAAATGAAAATTCATTAAGCGAATTCAACAGGAAATGGTATAAACACTAATATTGGAAGACAATTTCAAATATTGTCTCTCTCTCAACTGGCCCGCCCTAAATTCTGATACATTTCTCAATAGTTTTTCTATTATTATTGGCCACTCTCTGAAATAATTAGTTCACGGAAGGCCTGACGTATTCTCCAACAGAGGTCTTGTTGATTTCGTGGCGTAAACTTATGGATTCTATTCTTGACAGTTCTTTAGAAGTAAAAATCCATTGGAGTTATGTCAGGAAAGCAAGGAGCCCATATGGGCTATTTCTACCAATCCAACGTAATGGAAAATGTTCGTTTAACCACTTTCGAACCATACAAGAATTATGAACGAAAGCTCCATTCAGCTGAAAGTACATCTTTTGTTGCACATTGAGGGGTAGATTTTCAATGAATTCCCATAATTCATTATAAAAAAAATTGAATAGTCATTCAGCGTTGATGGTATTACTGAAAAAAAACGGTGCAATTGATCTTTCGCCTAAAATATCACACATATATTAACTTTTCGAGAGTATTGATGCTTACAGTTTATAACCCAGTGAAGATTTTTAGTAGACCAGTATCATCTGCAATTTCAAGCAGACATTAATCCATTGGTAGTGGATGTAGCCTCATCAGTGAACATTTTTTTTAGTAAATTTCTATGATTTGAAAAATTTCCTTGGGCCCAATAGCAGTAATCTAATTGTATATATTCGTCACTTTCTTTCAATGTGTGCAAGAACTTTGGTTTGACAGACTTACTTTTATGATGAACGAGACATCTTTTTTTCCCTCTATTCAAATGCAATTGCTCAGACCTTTCACACAAACTGATTTGGGGATTGGCACGAATTGAAGCTAAAAAATTATCATCATCGTGGTACTTTCGATTTTGATGTGGATTGTCAATAGCTGGATGATTCTTTGATACACTTCTGGTTTGAGTAAAAAGTTTGTTCACGGAGGCTGCCGTTCCATGGCGACTACGATTTCGTTTCGGATGTCTTCTGTTGAATTCCGTTGAATTTTGTTGAACTTTTCAGCAGCTTGTCAGTTACTTCAAGCACCATCACCAAATAACTTTTTTTGATGTATTCAAACTGACATTAGTTTCCATGACACTCTATAGTCCAAATTGAAAACTGTTGAAACAAAAAAAATAGTAGACTGCTTTGATAATATTTCATTCAAGTTATTTCCATATATTTATTTTATGGATTTGAACTATTTCATCATTTCTGTAGCTTCTTGTTCGGAACCATTATTTGAAAATCGGACAATGAGAATTGAAAAAAATTCAAATTTCGAATGTTATGTGGGTCAAAATCGATTTCTGGACAGCTTTCAAATAAGTTATTCCAGTGTCTCCAATGCAAAGCTAAATCTGCGGGATCGCAGTAGGTTAGGTAACTCGTTCATCCATCTTCGAATCATCAACGTACAATATCAAATAATATACCTCTCTAAACAATCTACATCTCAAACTTTACCTGAATTTGGCCAGACATCACTTGGATTATATTGGGGGTAAATGTATAAAGGACATGTGGAGTCCTTCTAGATAGCTTTATCGATATTTTCGACATGGAAAAAGAAAGAGAAAAGATCGGCTTTGTTTTGACCTCCGATTTTTGAATGTAGTTGATTGAAATTCATAGTCAATTTTTTTATGTTCTTTGAGCAGACGACTGAGATAGATGGATTGATTTCCTTAATATTCCTTTAATAGAGTCCAGATTGATCCGAACAAAGCGAGTTTATTGTTGCTACGGAATAAGTAAATCATCTATAGATGCATATATTCCTTTTTCAATGAAACGAATTCTCAACGCCTAACCTTGGTTTAACAAAAATTGTCAGCAAGCTGTCGCTTCCAAAAATCTCGACTACCGGCAGTGGCATAAAAATCTCAGTGCCGAAAACCGATCTAGGTTTGTTGATGCTCGCAACAGATGTAAACTTAGGATAAATGAAAGCAAAGAACTTTACAATCAGAGAATTAGGGATAAACTGCTGGCGAAAGCTAAACTGGTAGCTAAAGCTGTTGATCAAAACTTTACGAAATCCACAATTCCACCACTTACACAAGCGAATGGTTCAATTGCAACAACAGCCATTTAAAAAGTAAATCAACTAGCTGAACAATTTACGTCCCACTCCACAGGAAAGATACCACCCACTATTCCTACGCTGGAATCCACAATGCTGGAAATTACTTTTCGACAACGTCTAGTCAGGCTAATTTTGAAACAGCTCAATATCAACAAGGCGTCCGATCCTCATAAAGTTCCCGTCATCGTACTTGAAAAGTGCGCGGATGAACTCCAACCTGTCTTACAAGAAAGGGATTTTTCCTTCTTTTTGGAAGATTGCTCGCGTTCACCCTATTCTGAAAAAGGGCAAGAAAAATCTTCCAAATAACTATAGACTAGTCGCTTTGATATCAGTGATATCAAAAAATCATGGTAAACCACCAAATGCTTAAATATTTGGAAGGCTTCACCATTTTTATGGATAATCAATATGACTTTTGGAAACAAAGCTCAATAGGTGATCTTCTGTCTTAAGTCACCCATATTTGAAAAAACGCAATCGAGAAACATGGTGGGTCATAAGCTGTTGCGCTTGATATTTCTAAGGCATTTGACCGTGTATGGCATTAGGGGTTTGCTGTCCAAACTTCAATGCTATAGCTTGTCGGATCATTTTTATGTATGGCTCTCCAGCTTTCTGAAAATGAGTTTCCTGCAAGTGGCCGTCGATGGATATCTCTCGAATACTTTCACCATCAACGCTGGTGTTCCTCAACGACTTAATGGAAAAAACTAAGAATCCAATATATTGCTTTGATGACGACAGAACACTTGTCTCGTCATTTCATTTGGATTTCAGGATATCGGCTGCGGATGCACATCTTCACCGGCAGCAGAAGGTTGCACATCTTAATGAGGATCTAGAAGTGATTTCGAATTGGGGTGGAACTAACCAAGTTAAATTCAATGTTATAAAAACCCAGGCATCGGTTTTCTCCAAAAAGATAAATGTCTTCGAACCGGACATAATGATGTCAGGACAGAAAATTTCTCTTTCTGGTTCGATAAGTTTGTTTGGGGTTGAAATAGATACCAATATTTCTTGGCACAATCATGTTACTGAAATTGTAAAGGATGCTTCTCAAAAGCTTGGAACACAGTTCTGAACCTGAATACTGTAGACATCTTAGCAACTTTAATGCTTTATAAAACTCAGATCAGACCTCCTTTGGAGTATTGTTTCCATGTATGGAGCTTCGCCCTTAAACATACCTTGAAGTTGCTGGATTCTATCCAGAAAAGAGCCGTTCGCCTGATTGGAGACTTGCTTGCACCTTGATAGTCTGGAGAATCGAAGAGAAGTTGCGGATTTGTCTCTCTTTGATGGATACTTTCACGGGAAGTGTTCAAGTGACTTGGCACATTTGATTCCACCAAGAGTGGGTACATATCAGAAACACCCGACGGACTGTGGCTGCTCATCGTTTTGAGGTTCATCTCAGTACACCACTCTCATTTGAAGAGTTGCGCTTTTTTGGAATGATTTTCCTGAAAACGTTTATCTAAATGGATTCAATCTCCAGCGATTCAAATCCAATGTCAGTCGCTACTTTCGCACAGGCATCGCTCTTTGAGCGCATTAAGGTTTTTTTCTATAGTGGTTGTGTTTTGTTCTTAAAAAAATAAAAAAAAATAAATACCTTTATCTCTGATATGATTTGGTTGTGTTGCAGGTACGGACAGCTGAGTGGAATGGTAGAACCGATATTCGGAGTATTGGGTGCTATTGCAGTGGGCCTAGCTGAACCCGCTCTCCCTTACGCCCTTGCATTTGCTGCGGGTGCTATGATCTACGTCGTAGTTGACGATATCATTCCTGAGGCGAACACCAAGTGAGTACCATCATTTTGTATTTTTTTTAACTTTCAGTAATGTTCCTTTGATGGTTTCATTCACTTAGTTACCACATACATAGAAAAAATGACTAGGTGAATTTTTTCAACCATGTTTATTCATAGGAAACGATAACTGAAAAGAAGACAGGTTAAATTGACAGGAAGAAAACTGTGTCATTAATCAGAACTACCAACCTGATCACATTTGATATTATTGTCAAAGTCATAACACTAGACTAAATATTGAAACTTTGATATATTTAAACAGTTGAAAATATTTGTTACCTATAATTTTGGTCAGTAAAATTTATTTTTATATAATATTGAAATACGATAAATTGGTAAGTAACACGACTTGTTTATTATTGTTTTCAGAATCAACACAACAAATTACCCAGAAGTAACATAGAATCTGATCATCTTGACACTCTGTTCAACATTCAAGAAATCCAAACTTCTTTCAAATCTGTTGTGCCGGTTCTTGATATGTTATATTTGAAATCAAATTGTTAAAATCTTAGTTTATAAAAAGTTGCTACCTGAAAAAATATAAACCAATATTTTTGAAAACTTGCGCCTTCGCCATATTTTGAAATAGAATTGGAAATTGCCGCTTTTATACAAGAAAGCGCCCAATTTCTGAAAAGAAACAGTTCCAAAGAACATTTGTCAACAAAGTCTTGAATTTTTCGAATTTGAATAACGATGCTTAACAATAAGAATGTTGAAATTATGAGTGCAAATAGTAAAAACCAATATCTTGAATGATCCCAATAAATGCATAAAGTGGGTCCGTTCTTAAAAAACAATTAAAATAAATCATTCGTGATTCAGGACAAAATGTACTGACTATCATTACTTGTAAGTGGTCAACAAAATTGTGGAAACGTAATAACAAAGAACTAAAATACAAGCTAATCAATTACGTCACCGGAACTCAAATTGAGACTCGATGGCCAGCTTGATGACTAGGTGGATGTACAGGATGAAGTCATGAAGTGAAACTCCGCGAAGAACAACCTTTGCAGGGTATTAGTGGAGGTCTTCGTTCACATGGGGGTGATGATGAGGGTGTGGTAGAAACATTGAGGTTAATAGTGACGGAGTATGAGTCAATAATTTGGTCCTCGAATTAGTCGTCGAATTGGTCCTCGAATTGGTCATCGATTTGGTCGTCGATTCGACCCGAGAAAAAACAATGGCTATGTGTTATTTGTCATTTACGGTCTCTTAATGCACATTTCCCTGTTATTCAGTGAATTGGCTCACCGTTATCGACAAGGGAATAATTATAGATACTATAAGAAACAACGTTGAGTTTAAGACATTTGTCTAAATATCATATAAAGTGAACAAGAGTTTCGAATATTTAACGAAATATGAAAAAGAGTATGGCAGACATGAACATTTTACAAAAGTTGGCTGTAGAAATTATCAATTGTGCTTTAATATAGATAAATTGCAATCTGACCCTTTGAACCCTACTTTTATGAGGAATTCATATGTTTCTGTATCAGCTTAGCTAGTTAATGAATATATTTTTTTTTGGTAAATAATACAGTAGTCTTGCAATGTCCTTCCACAGAATCATAACAAAAATAGACTGGTGTTAATTATCTAATCCTGGGGCTCTCTTCATGTCTATTGTGTTGTTCAAGTTGGATATGTGAGATCTGAACTGCATCAACTGTATTAAAAGTTTTGCTTTCGACGACCCACATCAGAGTTTGTTTTCCATAATATTTCTAATAACTTTTATCGACCTTTTTTGGGTATTTGTTACCTTCCACAGTATTTTACGTTTCGGAGGCCAAAATCTGCCTCCGTCTTCAGAAATGGTTAAAAAATTCAAATATATTCGCAGTTATTCCTTTTTTGATAGTTTATTTCTTCACTTCTTCGACAGATGTCAAAGAAGTAAAGTTAAAAAACTGATTTTGGCCTCCAAAACGTAAAAGATGGTGGAAGGTAACAAATACCCTCGAAAAAAAACTGATTGTTTCTCTACAAAAATTGACTTTCGTTGAATATTGCTCATTTTATGCATAGAGGATGTTGGCCGATAGAATTCTGTTTGAAGAGATTAATTTGGGAACAATTAACTTTGGCAATTTGGGTAAAGTTAGTTTTTTTTTAAATGACATGTCATACTTCGCTTTCTATATTCAAATTCTATCTGATAATGAATGGCAAAAATATAAGATTATATGTGTATTCACCGAGCAGTTCGGAAGTTACTTTTAAAATAATATCATAAAGCTGATATATTCAACTGTCCTCATTTTAGTGAAAATATTTTCCATATAAGTAAAATTTCATCTCGATAATGTTACGGAGATTCCTTTATTTGAAAGTAATTGTTTCGGATTGATCATTCCTTTGTAGATATTGAAGAATACTTTGATGTACCAGTACAACTGATGAAGCTACCGTGTAGCGAAACGGACTTTAAATAAAAATTATTGTTAAAATCCTTTTAGTATTTTTATGAACAATTTTCATATGTTTGAAAATAGTTGTTACTGATTGAGCTTTTCTCCTCAAATTTGTATCTTGAAGAAGTTGCGTGCATGATCTTCGCATTTTTGTAAATTTTTTTTATTTATGTATTATGTTACTTCCTTCTGAGAATTCGATCCTTTTGAATACCATGGAAAAAGAAAAAAAAGTAGAAGTAAAAGTGATTTTTTTAAAGACATTTTTGAAGAAAAGTCAGTCTTTCTTGCTGCCTTTTTGTAAAGTTATTCTTCAACTATCTAAAACATAATCAATAGAGATCCTACCCTAGTGTAATAAAGGTCTAACTGAAAAATTCACACCGAGAAGTTGTTGCGTCATATAAATCACTAAATCAGTAATTTGTCATGAATTGTTCCTACAACTCAAAAAGTCAAAGTGCACTTATGTATTTACCTTCCTTTATAAAGTTCAAGCTTCTGAAAGTAATTCCTATCCGATCTCAAAACCCAAAAATCCACTTCTGGAAAACGCACCAACCGGACACATATTTTCGATATCTAATTCATAGACAAAACTCATGAGTACTTACTAATTGAACTTTCAGTAGTTTATATTACGCAGTAACTATACGGAGAATAACTTTTCAGTTTGCCCCTCATTATACTTTAGTAGATTCTCTGTTGATTCAACTTCGTTAATTTTTTTTAGATTTTGGAAGGTTAAAAACAGCAGTGAGAAATCCTTTAAATTCTTTCAATTTACATTTTTGAATCAAGTTCTATACGTTAGCGAAACTTCCCCGGCAATGGAGCCGGTTCGGTGTACGGAAAAAGAAAGGTGCATTCTTGCGTGTTCGTATTCATTTGGAACGACTGCGGCCTGACCGGTAAGAAAAAGTCTTGTCATAAATTGCGATCAGCGCGTTGGTCGAGCTTCTCGTTCTTATTTCAGAGCTCGCCGCCAACTGCAATAACAATTGCCCATCGCGCCAACCTTTTACCACAGCCCACCCAAAGGTTAATGCTGCGACGAGGTCCCCTTTTGATACCATCCAAGGGAGCAAGCGGCTTCAGAACTGCTTTTCTCATTATTTCACAGATACATGTTACACTGTGGTATGCAAACGAGAATGTTGACAAATAATTCAATAATGGTCAAAAAAAAAATGATTAATACGAAAATAATTGCATTCATTAGCACAATGCGTCACTCTAAAGAGAACATACGATTTTCTAAAACGCTGTTCTTCTCTTCGGCTTGAGTAATATTTAATCTATGAATAATGCTCTTCAAATGTGCCAGTCAATGTATACCTACACTCGAACGGTAGCCGGTCGGTTCGACGTGGGTGCTTTGTTCACTCACTCAAATCGACCTCCGTGTTGGTCGCTGGTTCAAGCCCCAGGCTGAACTATCGATTTTCACTTGCTATCGTCCGACCCGTGTTAGAAATCACATTTTGAAAGGTGAGACCTCGTTATTCCACAAGTTTCGTCTTCTGAGGGTTGTCATTCGTAGGGGTACGACAGCTGGTTAACGGAAAAACAGATTTTGAACATGTTTGAATTCAGTTATAAACATTTATTGATTAACTGACTTACTGAAGAATGGAACACAAGAACTTCAATACCTATATACAAGAAATGAGACATAGGTGAAAACAGCAGACCAACGTATGCTCCTAACTTGAAAAAACTTGTAGACTACCAAAATGGATTCATACCAGATAGTGAAGTGAATAATACACTGGAACAAATCCTACAAAGTCCTGGAAATATAAAAAAAGAGGTCACGTACTATTTATAGACTTCAAAATTGCAGAAACGGATGGATGACAGCATAACTGATTACTAAAAAAACAAAAACAGAGAAAAATTCCTAATTTGACTTTGGACGAAATAAAAATAAGAGTGAAATTTTAGGAAGAATTAGTGAAAAAGTTCATCACATACCGTTTTGAAGCAGAGTGACTGCATTCCTCAACAATAACATAGGTAAGGTTAGGTTAGGTCCAAAGTGACCAAATAAACCTACCTTCTTAAGGAAGCCGATTGATTTGTATGGCGAGTGGTCTTTCAGGTAACGTGGTCAGAGTATGCCGAACTCTAAAAACTTGATTCGGTCCCCAGCGGGGCAGGCACAAAGTATGTGCTCTGCTGTTTCATCATTTTCCCAAACAGAGGTGACACACACTGTCTTCCGACAGTCCGAGTCTCTGCATATGGTGACCTGTAAGAAGGCCTGTTAGATATCATAGTTCATCCCTACTGTAGTCCAACAACTGTTTGGTATCAAGCTTCGAAGGGTGCATAAACGCCTTGGAGTGAGCCAATCCTGGAAGATTCTGCCAGAAGTCCATAAATCTTCTTGCCACCCAGGTGTCCACTCTTCGTTTGGCAAAACCCAAAGCGACGCCAATGATAGGTTCTGGTCCGATGGAGCTGCTTGCAGCACCCTACTCTGAAAGGGAGTCAGCAGTCTCATTGCCTTCCAGGCCAGTATGGCCAAGAATTCAGACCAGAGATAATTTGTTGAATCTTTCTATCGAGAAGAGTCGTTTTTGGCAATTTGCTACCAATTTAGACGTTGCCCGGTAGTAGCCAAGAGCTTCCAATGCCGCTTGACTGTCTGAGAATATTTTTATTGACTTGTGTATGAGGTTGGACCCTTACAATCTCTACGCACACAATTCAATAGCGTAAATACAGTCGTAAATACAGTAGCATAGGTTCCTAGGTAGGTTGATATCTTTGTCCTGGGTCTGCCACTGAAAACACCTGCACCAGAAGCGGTAGGTGTCTTTGATCCATCTGGGAACCAACAACTATCTGCTCTTAATATTTCCTTCTCCCGGAGGATCCAGTCCTCTCTACTCGGAAACAAGTCCTTCAGAAAGCAGTTCTAGTTGACAGTTGGAGGCATGAAGTCAGAGGTCACTTCCAGAATCCTGTGACTTCCAGTTTCAACCAACAATCTGATGCACTCTGCAGTCAATTGAATTCTGCAATTGGCAATGTGTACAAGTCTATATGCAGTCCATCCAGAAAAATGTGGAGAGGAGATAGATCCAGAAGGATCTCCATGGCCGCTGACGTTTGTGATGGGTCAATCTCCACCCTGGTGTTGCTTCCGCAGGTAACGAAAAGTGTTACCAAAATTTACTGGGTTTCAACGAAATAACATTCATTAGGAAAAGTTATGATGAGAGTTTGAGATAGCAGTTGTGATTTTTTGAATATGTTATTTGAATGAAACTCATCGTTTAATTATCCTACAAGCACAGAAACATGTTAGTTCGTTTAATTGATCAGGTGGAATTGATCAGACATACTTGGGAAATAGGAAGACGTTATACATGAGAACAACACTCCAAAAAAGAGCACCAAAAGTTGCTGAGGTTTGTACAGTTTTCTGGTTCGGAACAGCATTCCAAACTTTTGAGAAGCAGCCTTTGCAAATCCAGCGACATGATTGTGTCAAGACATATTGGTGTCCATTTCAACCCCCAACAAACTTATCGAAGCAGAAAGCGGAATTGTCTGTCCTGACGTTATTATTTTCGGTTAGGAGACAAATAAAACCGATACCTGGGTTTTTGTTGCATTAAATTGAACCTGGTTATTTTCATCCCAATTATAATTACTTCTAGATACTTGTTAAGATATGCAACTTCCTGTTGCCGGTGAAGACGTGCATCCGCAGTTTTTGATTCAGAATAAAAGCAGGATTGGAGACAATATGGATCCCTGGGGAACACCAGCGTTGATTGTGAAAGTATTCGAGAGATATCCATCGACTTCCCGACGTTTCGATTGTGAGTCTTCACAATTGTCTTCGGGTGATGACTGAACTATTCCTCTGAGAGATGACTATTCATAGATCATTCGAGTGATCTCACCTGTCCCCTATTCCCTCTCTCCGCTTAACCAGATTAGTAGCAGATGCCCGTTTGGCGGAAGTTGACACTTTTCCGCTTGATTATGAGTTTCCATACGTTGCGTATCTCTACGCTAACTTATCTGAATGCGTCGTTCGACAACATATATGCAGCTTCATTGAACTTCCTCCTGAATGCTTTGGATGATCTCAGCTTGGGACCACTTGATGTTTTGTTAATGAGTCCAAATATACGCTGCCATTCCCGATTAGCTGGTTTCTCCTGGTTGTGTGCAGACTTTCAATGGCCCCTTAGTTCCACTCACAAGTTATCCGGTGCAGTACGAGTTTGGTGGTCTGGTTTTCGTGAGGCTGCTACGGATAGTGTTTCCGGATCCGGAGCATGCTCTGATATTGTACTTGGACCCAGTTCTTCTCATTTCTTTCCGATAATCCTCTGATGTAGGGAAGTATAAGCACTGGTAGTGACGGCTCCTCTTGTTTGCGACGCTCTTACTGTTTTCTAGCCAAAGTCTGTTCTTCCATCACTTCGGAGTAGCCATTCCGTTGAAGATCAATTTTGATGATGACTAGTTCCTTCTCAAGACCTTCCTTCGAATTGCAGAGCCCGATTGCACGGTCTAATAGGGTATTGTGATTCTTCTTCTGGTAGATTGATACTGATTCAGATATTGTCTCGTGTGTTGGCACACAGATGTTCGTTATGGATTTTCATCTTCATTTTCAAGGTGAAGAAAGATCTTACGCTGTTGATGTGCTTCAAAACGGTATCTAGAGGTGTCGTCCAACGATTATGGACATACAGGATTGCTTACTTACATATATCTCCACGTTAAACAAGCGCCGAGCAGATGTAACATAACACTCGTGACACTTTTAGTAGCTGCCATAAGACTGTGTTATTTTAACATTTTTTGAGGATCATTTTCGGACAGTATTACATTGTTTTTGTATATTTTGATTAAAATTTCATTCAACTATACCAATTAGGTTTCTAAAACTTTGAGTTTGTTATTGTGAAAGTCGTATTTTTTGTGCTTTTGGACATTTTTCAAACTGGTGTAACGAGTAGACGCCATATAACACTCTGTTATTTTCTTCCGTTTTGAAGTTTGTTTCTCGCCATTGTAGAACTTTTTTTTGTTCTTTGAATATTTTTAAATTAAATTAGGGTAAAAATTGGAAATATTCACGTTTTTGTAAGTAATAGCAATAATTGCCTAACTATTAAATAACCTTGTAATTTTTAGTTAAAATGTCTGGTCGTACTTCTGCAAAAGTGGTGTTACTGGTGTAATATTTCACTCTATTCCTATTGCTAAGGATATGCTTTCTACAACTTCA
>WOGO01005361.1:0-12487 GCA_015342085.1 Leptinotarsa defecta | reverse complement strand
TTTACGTGTGTATGTGTACGTTTGAAAATTTATATGAACAAATCCCATTGCTCTAATATAGATGTGAATAAAGACACGGATCCTTGCCACATAAACCGCTTCGAATACTGAAATCTAAGATATGAGAAAAAAAATGAACCAAATAATAAACCAAAAATTAAATTGATAAACAGAAAAATTCAAATGAAAAAGCATTCCCAAAGAAAAAAGAATCATTCATTGATTGAATTTTATCATTTCCCACAAGAATTCAACTAGATAGAATGTATATTTTCTTCGATATCAGTATATAAATATGTATAATATGGTTACCCTTCATTTTAATAACCTAATGAAAATCCTGAATTATTCCAAGGGGATGCACAAAACAAGCGCTTCGAGTACTTAGGAACACCCTTGGGATAATGAAGGAAAACTGTTATAATAATGTATGGTTATCTAAGTATCTTGTTATATTGAATTGAAAATGAAATTGGAAAATATTGAAATAGCGAAACACGTGTTGTGGTTTTGTGAACTGTCCAGATAGATCTCATAATAAAGTTTTACTTGAATAAGCATAATCGGTGTATCAAGAAAATCAGAAAGTATCCTAGAATATGATTTCGAATAGTAGGTACCCTTGTTATAACAATTCTTGCCATGAATAAATGTTGATACTATTAAAAAATTCTACTGCCCGCCTATGAGTATGAATTCCAATAACTGGTTACTTGGACAGTTTCGCAACAAAACTCGTACCTGTCATCGAAGGAGATACATGGGATCCAGTCGAGGAAGAAAAAATATGAAATATAAATGATGAGTTTCCTACATGTATCAGATGTGATGACCCGAAGATGATTTACTTACTTATTTATGAAAATATCCACGTAAGAGGAGCAATTCCTTTCGTTAATATACTGTTGAAGGCGTTCAGATTTATGTTTTGTTGAGTCAGGAAAATATCTGAATAGTTGATTTTCATTTTCTCCTTTATCGCTCTCGAAAGTTACATTCTTCATTGAAGTATTGAAATGAATACATTCTAACGGATAAAGTCGACAGTTGAAGTCACCACTGAAATGGTGGCAGATGGCACAAGTTTCAACTTCTGAGGGTTGTTGTTCGTAGGGGTGCGATAGCTGGTTAACGAAAAAAAAAACATATTTTAAACATGGATGCAAATTATTCAATAAATTTCGACTGTAACTGAAGTTGACAATGAACATGATTTTTTCCAAACCATCTTATACATACACTGAATGCTACACAAATTATTGAATATTTCACTTTCAGAAAGTACCTTTCAGTGAAAACTAAGTTTCATCAGACTAATGTAAATGTAGATATCATCGACTCCATTTTTTTCAAAATACTACGGAAGCTATTTACGTAATATGACATTGACCTACTTTGGTGAACCCACCAAAATATTTCTTGTTTTTTTTACAAAAAGGGCTCGAACGTGGCTCATAGAACAAATAATAGTTTGAGAAAATCCATTGGAAACTATAAAGGCAAAACTTTGGAGTCGGATAGGTCAGGAGTATATGAGTTGATTTGTGGTTCTAGCCAAAAACTTCAGAGAGCCGTTTACCAAATGGAAGAGGATAGAAGTAGTTTCTTGAACGTGAAGACCAATTCCACATTTACAAACCATTGAAACTTTTTTTGCACAAGGGGAGAGGTTTGAAACTCAATCATTTGGAATGCTTGGTTAAGATTTTTTCATTTTCTAATTTGGAAATTGGCAATCTGTTGTTCAATGTCCTTCAAAATCACTTTGTGAATTTTCATTTTCGAACAGAAATATTCAATTGAAGTTATTTTTGAGTAGTTAATCTCTGAAAAACCTCATTTTGATAGTCTATCAATTTTGACGGTGATGGCAAGTATATAGTTTCACATATGTATGTAATCACATGAATTCAAAAAAGTCCTTTCGAAACGATTACTTTCATATGTACATTGAGTTGAACAAAAATTCTTTTTTTACTCGTGAATGTGGGAGAATATTGATGTGAAATATCACTCACAAGACGAAGCGCTGATTTTTTTCATAAAATTATAACTTTATGTCACCGAAAGAGACAAATCTATTCTTGACGTGATGAAAGTAAGTATTCATACACTTATTTAATTCAACTTCATTTGAATTTAAAACGAAATTCGGTAGTATCTCCTAATTTTTGTTTGATGATGGAGAACTGAAAAGTGAACCTTTTTTTGTCAAAAAATGAATTAATCCTGAAAATATTCTCTTTTTAGTTTAGTAGTCGTCTTTCAAGTCCTTTACGGTGACTTAGAAATTGTAGAAAGTAAATGTTGAAGAAAAAAAGAGGAGAATGTTGTTACGAGACGAAATATCCATAATTAATAGGAGAACTATAAGCGAGTACAGAAAGTAAGGGTATGGAAAATATTTTCTAGAGGAAAAATATTCTGAATCTTTCATCTGCTACTGCAGTGGTGTATACGTTGACTTCGAGTACGAAAGTGTAGTATTAGCAAAATATTAGCACTTACTGATTCTGATGTGTTCATTTGCATTATTACGGGTAGTGGATTAGAAATGGTGTGTCAGTGTGAATGCTCACTCATGTTTGGCCCCTATTTGTGCTAGGTTATTCTGATAGGTTGATTGACAGTAACCAAAGTCGTTAAATTCTTCAGATACCTTTGTAGTTTGAGGAGCACATCTTTCACTTGCGATCTCATTGTAGCAGCATAAAAAAATCCACTCAGTTGTATACCATCCTTTGACAACTAGCAATCAAGTGTGTTGAAACCAATTTCAGATATTTCTTTGGTAGAGCCGTACTCTTACCATCTGACCTGAAAGACTACTCACCATACAAAGTAATCGGCTTCGTTAAGAAGCGGGGTTAATTTGGTCGAGTGTGAATAGTGTGAGCAGCAATAAACCTTTGGGAGTTGCGGTGGGGGTCTTTTATCGAAGTAATTTTCCTGCAACTCCAACAGAGCTATCAGTGCAGAGTTTATATTAAGATATTTATGTAAAGTTGAAACTTGCTGCAGCTCGATATTTTCGGAAATTCTCCACAAATTCTCTTGGGAGTTGAGGTAAGTGATTTGATACTCCTACGAGGTTCTGAGTTTGATGATATCTGTTTATGAGTTAGCTCTAGATTCGTTTCCTGTTCCAGAGCCTCCACAATCCTTCTGGTTAGTCTGTTTGTCCTTCATACGCATTCTGAAACTTCTTTGATTCCACCTCGTAAGGTTTTCACCTACTTTTGATTTTATTCCTCTAACTTATTGTACTTTCAACTTCCTTTCCCTCAGAAGACTTTGATTCATTTCAGTGAAGAAACCAATCTCTCCTCTTGTTTTAATTGATTATGCTTCTTTCACCTCTCTTTCAAACTCGTTGTTTCTTTGTTCTTTGATCTTATTGATTCATTTTGGTGATATTTTGCCATGATTCCAAAACAAACACTGCCCCAAACACTAGAATTTCATCACTTTTCTTTTTGCATTCCCACCGATTTGGTGTTTCCACTACGCCTAATATTTCTCTTTCACCTTCAATTACTCACTGTGGTTATTTCCGCTACTAATCTATTCTTTTTTCTATTCTTTTTTCGAAATTTTGTTGAGATCATCAGTTTGTCACCTTCAGAAATTTTATTATATCTCTACGTTCGCAGCCATTCCATAATCATTTGCTTGTTCACTCACCATATATCGTAGAATCGCTTCAGTTTCCTCTCTTCAGTACTACGTTGTATTTCGCTGCTGCCACCATTGTTATGCTTGAATAAATATGTTCTTTTGCAGATCAGCACACTTCACTTCAATAGTTTCAATCATCTCATTCATTTCACTCATATACTACTGATCTCTCAAATATTTTCTGTCTGAATCTAATCTGCATTTACATTAATTCTTCCGGAGTGATTTGGAGCTGATGGTGTTCAGCGAGTATTGGGTTTTGGCTGCTGAAAGAGTCAGGTATACATAGTTTGTCTTGTTAATTATGTACTGAGAATTCATTGAGCAGAGGAGAATTCAATCACGGAAAAGGGGAAAATGATTGAACTATATTCGAAGCACATTAAAGCACTTTGCTGAAGCCAAACTGTTTGAGTAGAGCCTTGACGATGATAGCACGACCAGCTGTCAAAAGCGCTAGCATATAATTAAATAGGAGTTATAAAGCTCCTAATTCTTTTTGTAACTTATATTGATATTTAAATACTGAAAATAAAGGAAAATTAGTTGCATCATTCAAAAAAAATATATATACCCCAGTTTCGGGGTGTTTGCCTCATCATAGTGGAAAATAACTTGCGACGAATCTTCCAAGTCGAAGACGTTGCACAGATGCCTGATGGTTTTATTGCAACTCTCTGCACAGCATTAGCTGGGTTAGTTGTTATTTTTTCCGTTGGGTATCTGCCACACGTACCTACGAAGTCGTAGGTTCACATGAGAGAAAAGGGACAACCTTGAGCATGTCATAATACACCCCTCTGGGATATTAACCATTGAATGAATGGAGAAATTTCATTTCATGGGGCGATCAATTTCTACAACTGACATTACATTGTTGATAACAATCCCAGAATTATTCCCGTGGATATGTTTTCAAATCGTTCCTTTTGATATACCTCGATTCATTCCAAAATGCTTCAACGGTTTGAAAATAACGGTATGATTGATCATATCGGTAACTTCCGGAGTTGAATGCATGGAATTTCAACATTTTTCAGATTTAGAAACTATATGTCTTCTGTATAAATGAACCGAATGAGTGAACAAAAACTGAACAACTGTATATGGGGAACTGAAAGCTCTTTTCAATTCAGCATCACACGATCTCATTTTCATTTCAAGGGCTGTGTGTTCTGCAGTGATTGATTCAAAATTGATCTGTCTCATAAACAAGCTTAATTATAGCGGAAAGTTTTTTTACAATAAGTTTAAAATGGCACACCATGTATTAATACGGCCTTGAAAGATTTCATCAAAATGCTTTCGATTCAGTTTTGTATACGTTGTCGGAATAGCACTCAGTCAGTTTGTAGCTTGAAACTTATAACGTGTACAGGGCCACCGGGATAACAAAATATTTCTGGAAATTGCACTATATATCAACATTCGTTTTGATTCACTAACTTCCTTCCCACTAACGACATGATGGCAAAAATGCAGTTCCAGTTAACCTATATCTGCCGCCTTCATAACATCTGCACTACGCTGCTATCGACATACTTATATTTATTAGAACGATTCCAGTGCCGATATATTTCATCATCTGTTTCCATTGAATGGGTCGTGCCACAGCGTTTCCAGAATGGCCTTATCGAAACCACGGTATTTATAACTTGAAATAATATAATTTCAGTTATAACTCTGATTTTGGTGAATATTTCTTGTTTTTTTCCCCTTTACTTGGCCCGAAATCGAAATTTGGACCGTTTGATAAATAGATGAAAAAATCGAAATACAAATCATTTATTACCTATATCTCTTATAATCTCAAGATCTAAATGTACAGAAAATTTACAATATATAAATAAAACATATATACATCTCTACCACTTACGGAAGAGGCTAGAGGGAAGAAATGATAGGTCTAGGAGAGGAAAAGGAAACAGCAGGATGTCCGCAAGTAAAACGTCACCACACAGGCCCACGACAGGTTATGAGAGACGTCCCCGCTGATGTTGAAGGGTGGTTCTTAGCCCAACAGAGCCCTTTTTCGTTATCTACTTTAAAGTTTACGCACACTGCGACAGGACGGCACAGGTCGGGAACATGACGGAACGTCCTTGAGCGGAGACAGGACGACAATGGCCTGGACCGTCCTGTTTCGGTCCTACCATGTGCCTGTCCGCTGTCTGCGGTAATGTGCGCCCCTCCATGAGAAACTATAGTAAATAAACTAGACGTCATGTTCCCGTCCCGGCATGTTCCCGTCCCGGCATGTTCCCGTTCTGTGCCGTCCTGTCGCAGTGTGCGTAGACTTTAAGGCATATCGCTTCCAGCCGAGGCTCACGCGAGAATTGTCAGGATGTTGCGATTCGATACTTGATGGCATACTATTGTTATTGTTCGATATTTAGTTTTGCCTATAGCCTCCTGGAAAATGTTCATGTAAAAACCAGGTTGGAGTACTTTTTGTAGTATCCTAGCTGGTTCCTCCATGAATTACGCGCCATTACACAATTCATAAATTAGCATGTGTTTAAGGGACTGATTATGATAGCTTCTGAGTGCCTTACGTTCCTCTTCAGCGGGATTTTCGGTATAAAGGACTTGAAAAATTCATGAGACAGCCTACTGATATAGTATGTGTCCATTTCAACTTCTGCCAGAAGAAACAGATCAATCAATGAAATGTTTCTGTCATTATTCGAGTAATCAATAAACCGTTACACATACCACTAGTGAGTGTCAATAATTCTACGAATCTATCAAATAATGGACAACTTAATAGCTGTTGAAATTATTGAATACTGTCAAAAACTCTCTTGTACCAGTAGTGCATTAGGATTCAGGCATCTAATACTAAGATGGCTGAATACTGGTGTAGCTTTTCATTTGTTCAGAATTTTTATGCAAATCTGTTGACTGATATAACTTACTCGATTCAATTTACAAGGGCCGCTTTTTGACTCTAAATGCCATTAATATCGCTGTTTGTGTGATGTTACAGTGTTGCTTATTCTACAACGTGCTTGTACCTTATTGATTGACTGACACTCTGATACTAATGTATAGCTGAAGCTACTGAACCTATTTCCTTGAAATAATGCAGGTATGTTCTTTGTATAGCGAAAATCAAGAAAGGGAATCAGAAATTCCCCCCCCCCCCAAAGCAAAAAATAGGCGTTTGAAGATTGTATTGAATTTTCTTAGTTTCAAAGTTAAAAACTTGAAGATTTGGGCTTATGAAAAAATATTGTGACTGTTTGTTTGGAATGGTACGTCACGCCAGTAAATGTGACAAACCAAATTCTACGCGGGCGAAGCCGCGGACAACAACAGGTCTGACATGAGAGTAAAATGACAGTCAGATATTCACCACAGCAAGAGCTTATTTACCTGACTATATTTCTTCTCTGTATCCGTAAATACTCGCGATGCAAACAGAATCAAACTGTTTGGTTTCTGCCCACACATTTAGTTTTTGAGGTCGTTGGGTATGAACTTGACGGTATAAATGAGGATTCGTATCATTTCTATATCGACAATTTTGCCGATTCACCTATTCATTCAAACTAAACGTATATTCATCTAAAAAACAAAATTTTCACTAGAAATTCTCCGTTTAGTGACACTTTCACAAAACTCGATACGTCTATCCAAATCATCTATGTTCAATTCATGAACTAGTCTAATCTCAAACGGATATATCTGTATTTATGAAGGATTCTGAAAACATTTGTACGACTGATTCCTGATCCTCGAGATAACTTAGTAAGCGATTGCGAATTTTTCATTATTCCAACGTGCTCTAAAACTGCAATACATATAGCTTCATCGTTGACAACTCCTGAACGGTTATGCTTTTTATTGTTAACAGATCCAGTCTCCATAAATGTATTAAATAATTGCAAAACGTATTTGTGTCGTACATTTATTCCTGGATGGATATCATATGGGCAGCAGCACTATTTCCATTTTGGTAGTATAAACTCACTATTTCAATCCGTTCTCGAAGCGTATAAACCATTGCTTCCTAAGAATTCATAATCGTTATTGTAAAATGAAACAGATACAAAATGAAGAGAATATCAAATTTAAACTTAACTATGCAAAATAAGACTTTTTTGAAGTATACTTCACAAAAACACCTATACAACGTAGGTAACAGATTGTATAGAAATTCATTCAGGATGGCTCGTTTCCAACTCGAATGGTGTCTAGCTTCCAAACTATGAGCTTCAGACCATAATGTATCCATCATGAAACATCTGATAATGCAAAACAATTGATCCATGCTCTGAAGGTGCGATAGGGAAAGTTACATTAAATGTGAATACGTCAAAATGTGTCCCCCTGTATACTATTGTTGACGTTTTTTTTTATTTTTTCTAGAAATCATTGTCCAAAAGTTATTCAGGGTGGCTCGTTTTGAATGGAATGCACTGTATATCATATAAACACTGATGATTTTGTACTGGAAAAATGAAATTTGTGATTTTTCCTCAATTTCTTCTCGTCATAAGTTACTTCTGCTGAACCAACGTTATTTCATTTCACTAATTGATTTGGAGATACTGTTAATCTGTTGACATTTTTCATTTAGATACTGATACTTTTCTCTGTTCATTTGTTCATTGATATTGGATAACGACAATTGGAACACCTATTCATTTTTTATATACTTCATACTCGAATTTGATGGAATTCACTACTTGTATATTTCATGAGATCAATCAATTTGCACAGTTTTTTCCTTTTTTCGATAATTTGAAATATACATCAGCAATAATTTTTTGAATACACTGACCCAATTCTTGTTATTGGAAATAAATAACACTATCATCCATGATGATAATCACAAATTTCCACAATATAGACCTCAATTCCAAAATGCGTTTCACTAGAAAGTAATAGACTTGGACTACTTAGAATGTATTTTTTCAAGTAAATTTTTTTCTATTTACGGATTGCTTTTCAATGCTTTGAATTCATCCCACTTTGTACTCAGCTACCTAACACACATCGATTTGTAGCAATAATAGAAATTTTGATAACCTCGCGTGCTATACAAAACTTTCTGTCCGAAATTACAACTCTCGGTATTTCTGTCCATCGATTGTTCTCACACCCCAATTCTCCAGAATTCATCCGAATGAAAATGAATTCCTAATTATATTTCCAGGAAATAATTTACATTCTTCATAAAGGCATAGTTTTATATTGTATGCAAACGAGGTATACGAACTCCACCATTTTCCAACTTCATATTATGATAACATTATAAATTCCTCGTGGTTAACGAATTGTTTCCAGCTGCGAAAGTCTATGTGAAATATCTACATGAAAATGTGAAAATTAGGGTAACCACTTGGACTTTCGTATACATTGATTGAATGAAAATCTGAAGATATGTATTTTTTATAAATGTTTTGATTTGAAATTCAATAATTTCTGATTATTCAGCTGTTTTGGCTGTTTGCTACTCCTTTTAGGTCATACATAATCTTGTATAAACAACGTTTTTCAAAATTATTATATGATTGAGACAAGCCACAATAAAAAAGTCATCTGAAAAATGTGTGGAACATCAGTATTCAGAGGGACACACATACATAAAAATCGATCTCTTGTCAGTCACCCCTTCTCATAACAACCCACATGTCAAAAATTTCAAGTCGTTGAAAGAGTCGAGTGATACCTTTTTTGTTCTTCTACATGACATGAAATTTTTTGAATTACAATAATGAGAAACGCTAGAAGAATATGAAATACTTGTGTTTCATGTTTATTCAACAGTCTGAATATCTAATGACTCATTCAAGTATCTCGTTCCAACTGGAATGCAGTATATATGAATTAGAAAGTGAAAGTTGTAATATTCAACTGAATATAACAAATAATTTTTGTCAATCATTAAAATCCATGATTGTTTTTATAAGTTGCACAAGCACGACAAGAACATTTTCACAGCGTTAGGGTTGAAAAACCTATCTCAGTAATGTCATTCTATAAAAACGCTCCTCTCCAAATTAAGGAATCTTCAAAAACAGGAATTGAAAATATGTTACATATCCTTCCCTCAATCAAGCGAGCTGAGTCCGTTGAATTCTTCTCGAGAACCAGATTGTTTGTTATGTTTGGTTATCTAATCAGGTGGATGGTCTTCATGTGGATATAATTCTGTAGTTTCAAGTTATGTCTGAAGGCGAAAATACCTACACGTGAGAAATATTCCAAATCAGAAGTATTGAAAGCTTTATAAAACTTTCGAATTTGCTGGGATGTGAAAAATGTTCTGATTCTAAATCAACTATTGCTGGTTTTGTGAAAAGCTGACTTTGCTATACAAGTGACATGATTATGTCAAGATATGTTCTACACTTGCTCAATACGTTTTGATTTCACAAAAAATAAATATTGCTGGAGCTGCTGCCTATAATTTTTTTATACATTTTTGTGCTTGGCATGTTTATTTTTCAATTTGAGTTAAAATTCAGAACATTATATGACATTACCAATATGAACACTAGACATGAAAGTAACTTCTATGTTTCATTTTCGAAGTTGAAACTATTCTATAATCCTTCATTACTTCAATAAATTGAAGATAGTAGTACGCTGAGTAGATTTGAGAAAATTTCTGATTGAACACTATTTCTAAACAATGTATTTATTCGTGTGTGTATTGTATGTGCGTTTTTTTTTTCTAAATATTGACGAAGCCAATCATATGTTATTTCTCTTCTCCGAAAAAAAATTTATTGTATCATATTGTTCATATCCAATTCAATACCCAACAAACTCACCCATGCAGCTAGTAGAATTGTATGCACTAACACTATGAATTTCGGTTTCGCCACGTTCACCTACTTAGAGAAAACTAATACTTATTGTAGCATCAAAATATTCTAGGTTTTTGCCACACATAGATGCATCTTTTTCCAGATCATCTGCGAGTTATAGAGTTTCTTATTTTTGCCGAAGATGAGCATTGACAGGTAATGAACAGTGACTCAAACAGAAAGAAGAAACAAATGCACTGTCATCAAAGCAGAATATTGGATTCATGTTTTTTTTCCCAAAATATCATTGATTTATAATGAAAAAACAATTTGGATCGTTATGAAACATCAGTGTTGATGGTAAAGATGTCCAAAAGAGAAACAATAACGGTTTTTAGGAAAGATGGAAAGCCACAAAATAAAACATAGAAGACTAGTTAGTGAACTCTAATGCCATACACGATGAAAAGCCTTGAAAACATCGAGTTCAATAGCCTGAGCCTCTCCTTGTTTCTCGATTACATTGTTCCAAATGTGGGTGAGATATGTTGATGTCCGTTGGAATATTTAGGAATGTTTTGATCATCAGCCCTTTCCATAAACCTCAAGCTGACAGACGGAAATATTTTATAGACTGCAAAGGTGGCAAAATCAAATAATACGGCCTGAAACACCGAAGGATTTTATCAAAATTCACTGACAATTTAGCACGATTGTTATCTATTTCAACCGATTTTCACCAGTCATCTTTCATTAGGTTCTATGGGGTGAAAGAAATGTTCTCGAACTCATGGAATGATTTTATTATTCGTATCAATGGGTTTGATGGCTGCCAACTGTCATGCTTATCTACAGGTGGAAAGAACTTTATGAATGGCGAAGGCGCAAAGAGCAATAACAACACGGCCTCAATATAATAAGAAATACTGTTTGTATTTGTTTGAATTGTATTTGTTTGAATTGAATGATTACGTTAAGGCCGTGCCAATTTTATTGCGCCTTTTGAAATTACAGGATTTTGTTTCACTCCGTAGATAATCTTGTGTTGACTGTATCAGATCATCGATACGATTAATAGCAGAAGAACCCTTTTTATAAATTATACTGAAATCCATCGTTGATTGATGTGATAAGATTCTTTTTTTTTCACGAGGATATTGTTTGTACCCTATTAACACAATTGGAAGTTTGCTGCTATAGAGCAGTCGCAAAAAGTAACACTATTTGAAAATTTCCAGCAAATTTGAAGGAAACCCCCCTTGCGTATGTCAGTGGTTAACGTCAATATTATGTCGGATGAAATGAATACCAAAGTCACACTGTATTGTAAGAATTCATTGAGTGGTGATTCACAAACAGACTAATAGTTAATTAATATAAGACAGTTTATATTGAATTTGCATATTAACCTCGGAGTCTACATAGCTTAACTTTCAATTTTCTCAATGAATCTTCGAGATCAACAACCTGTACAAAGTTTTCAGGAACAATCATTGATTCCCTCCTCACATGACGGGAACACAATGAGTTTACATCGAAGAAACTGAATCAATCGTATTACCTAATAAAACCACCAAAAAGTAAATTAGATACCAAATATCTACTAGCGGTATACTACGCAAAATTTCACTCCCTAATATATGTTGTAAGATTGCTGATTGCTGGTGGTTGGTCACTGAAATTGGCAGACGATTTGTGAAACAAAAGGCACTGTTGGGGTTGATTTTTAACCTCGACAACAGAACGTCATGTAGGAAAATATTTTAGGAGAATAAAATATTGACATGTGTGGCATTTTAAAACTCGAATAAATATCTATACAAAATATGAAAAATCTCCTGTGTTTGTTGGAAGGAGTATTTATAACAAATTGGCCAAAAAGTTTAAGTCAACTTGTCAAGTTTTTATCTCAGTGTTGGTGGTTTGACCAATCAACCGACAACTGCGATAGCAGAAATTTGGGAAGCTAACCTGAAATGCCATCGGAAAACGAATCCACATGTTTCTAGAAATGATATGAAATCTAGAAAGGTTAATGCAGTCAA
>WOGO01005360.1:0-12488 GCA_015342085.1 Leptinotarsa defecta | reverse complement strand
TTAAATATGCTACAAAAACTACAAAATCGAGGGATGAGAGTAATCTTGAAAACAAATCGTCGTACTCCCATAAAAAGTATGCTTGATTGTTTGAATTGATTATCAGTTGAGAGTAAACTCTACTATTTTACAATGACTCTAGTATACAAAATTGTAAATGGAATGGCACCAAAATATTTTAAAGAGTACATCAAATTCAATAAAAACATTTATAATTATAATACAAGAAAAATATACATAACACCTTCCTTTTATTTTGAATATTCAACTAAAGTTGACTCATTAAACTCTCTATGAATATGAATGACGGTGAATGTTTGAAATGCTTGATGTTGACGGCTGGAGGTTATCAGTTATTTACTGTCTTCATTATACACTTTCGTTAATTTCATGGATTTTTTAACCTTGTATCAAAATAGTTTTTTTTTGGGTGATTATATTTCCATGTAGGAATATTTTCAATTTTCTCTTACATTTATTGTGTAAAGTGGGTACATATCTGAATTATTGATTCTATTTTATGTATGCATTTCAATATACCAATACAACTTTTCAAAGATAATTACAAATATAATTATATTATTAGTTTTGCAATGGGTACTTAGCCGAATTTTAAAATATATTTTCTCTTTTCAATTAAACATGTTCCAATAAGTAAAGGGTAATTTTTCAAACCCTAGTAGGAAGTATGTACACAATGAATCAATTGAAATAAGAGATACCTCGCATACATTATTCATACCATGTGTTTCCAAGCAGTACCATCTAGCATCAGATTAAAAAAAAAATTACCTCTTTTGTATCTAAATTCATCGTTAGTTTGTATAATACCCTATTCGTATGAAAACTTTAGTTTTGTAATAAATTTCAGATAATTTTAGCCAATATCGGACTTGAAATTCTACGTGTTTTACCTGACACAGTGACACATACCGAAAGGTTGCATAGGAACTTCGGGAGAAGGCGTTGACAAGGGTTTCACTAATGAATCTTGCATGTTGAATTCGACGTCTTGCAGCTCCTTTAGACATAGCCACTCGCCGTCTACGGACACGCGAAAATTGCAGAGATAAATGGTGTCTTGGGCGCCAGCCATCTCCTGTTCCATTGCATTTGGTCCAGCCTCAGCTGGTAGCTCTTGGACTTTCATTGAGATTGTTTTGGTCTACTCTCAACTTATTGAACCGGCGATTTTTTGTGAAAAACCCGGGTTTTCTGCAGCATTGTTTTTTAACCACCACAACATATACGTCTTGGAATTGGAGATATTGATTTATAAAAATACACAAGGGTTGTGAGCATGTCATAATTGGAAAAAATCAATACCCACAACGGGTGGCGACATCTAGAGAGACACCAACTAAATCAAAATAAGGGTGGAATTATTGTATTTGTGTCAATAATTTGAAAAAACATTTCATTTTTTCACAAGAAACTGATAAAATTGTGTCTTTTTTGAAACATCAAGCTGCAACTTGATATACAGGATGATTTAAAATAACACTAACGAATATTTTCAATTGAAATTAAAAAACATATACGGGGTTCATCACAAAAACCTTGTAAAAACAAATTTACATATTTTTAATGAAAGCAGCATATATGTATGTAGAAGGGTATGGATAATTAGGAAAAAACGATAATTATCCATATGGGTTCACCATCATGGCAATCATCTATATAACATTATTACAAACAATCTGAGGCTATGAAACTTGGGATACTAAATGGTCCAATTCTTGTCCCTTCGTTGTTTTTTCTGACAGAAATAACAATATAAGGCAATTATGTATGGCAACTTGTAATAAAACAGGACGTTTTTGTCAGATAATTTTTTACTTGGTAAAAAATAGGCCTATTCTGAATACTATAAAATCAGTAATTGTGATTTTTTTTGCCTACAAAACAAGAACTTATTATTTCTCGTTAATAACTCACGATTACCCATTTCTTAAAAGAGCATTTATAACAACTGATGTTACTGAAACCAACGTTAATGCCTGTATGAACATAATTTTCGTTGAACGTTAGCAAACTGGTGTAATAACGCTAAACCGGTTTTAAGGAGAATTATCGTTATAAAACCAGATTTACCGTTTTGTGAAAATATATAAAACCCTGCTGCCTCCTTGACTCAATGAGAAAATGGCTATCTAAAAACTACAAAGCATATGAAAATACATTACAGAATATTGAAATATACATTTATGTTTCATTAGAAAAAACTTAAAATTTTCATGGTAGACAGAACAGAATCGGCAGAAGACATCTCTTGAAATTACCAGAATAATAGAACCTGAATATGAAAAATCCCCCATTATGGTGCCAACATTTTCTATAACAAATACCCATCCACTATCAAAGAATATTATGACAACACCTTCTACAAAACAGATGAAAACGAGCTCTTAAAAACATTCTACTATATTTGCTTTTAACTCTGCATTTAACCATCCGGCTGTATTTGCATTGATATATTTTGAATGAAAAATAAATATTGTTTGTTTTCAAATTATCCTGAAGACTGTTGACCAAACAAGATTATTTCATATCAAAAGAAAATGGGTGGTTCTATTGATATTTATTTTTAATGATACATTAATTGCATAATCCTGTAGTACAATTTTTGCATTGGTTCACAAGGAATATATCAAGGAATGAATTAAACTAATTATTAGGTATTGATAGAACATTCATTAAAGGAACCTGATATAATAAAAACTTAATATAAATTTTATATGCTCCTTAAAACCATTCATTTGACACCCAGAAAAATTGAAAGTAAAGATACAGATAGCATTTTAAAAATGTCATAAGGCATCTGTTAAATGCAAATTTCAATATTTTTAGAATCAATGGGAGGTGAAAGTTGCTTATCATGAAATTACTACTGATAAATCAACAACTTGATAACCCTACACAATTTGTTGAAAGAAAATTCAAGTTATATATTTTTGAGTGTACAGTTCAAAAAGTTATATAATGATAATAATAACTATCTTTTTTAGGATTCCTAATATACAGAACAGTAATAATAATATGAAACCATTATTTTTCACAAATGTATCATATTCTAAAATAATGGGAGGTACATTAGATCAACGGATATAAATATGAAGAAAATTAATACAATCAGCTTTTCATGAAACTTATACAGTTTAGTTGGTATGAATGTGAATTTGCTCAACATTTGAAGGTAGTTTATTGTCCCCCTTTCAATATTTTATAAATGAAGATCATTGTAAAGTAGAGTCTTGATTTAAAAGGTAACTAATCAGTACAGAGAGCATATACTTGATAGGTGTTATGAAAGTAGATTCACACAGTTATCAAAATGTAGGTACTTCGTGGTAAGGGGTACTCCATGGCAAGGGCAATACATTAAATGACTAGATAACATAGAGCAATTGTTTTCTAATACCCAAAACTTCAAGAAATTCATCAGCTATCAACTATTGAAATAGTTCATTATATACCTACACTGTATATGTATTTGGAAAATCTCACTAACCTTTAGGATATTTCCCTTTTTTTTGAGGTTTCGAAACCAAAAGGCTTGTCCACTGGAAACTATTAATAGAAGAAATCGACGAGGATCTTGAAACATTTCTCTCAGGAAAAAAAGAATTATTGGAAGAATTTATTGGAATTGTTGGCAAATCTTCACTACTAGCAGCAGCCATCTTATTGTTATGATTTTTTATTTATTGTTACATCAAGTCAAACTTCACATTTGTCATGTCATTTCCAGATGTTCGGAACTTTAATGAAATCTACAATACATAGCCCAGCTTTTCGACAGTTTACATTATTATTTGATAGATGTCACAAGCTACCTATGATTTTGTTGTAAAGCTTGATTGAAAACTTCTGGTATTGCATCCATTTTTTCATAAATAAAGGTTCCAAAACTACCATATGAAAAATAGAGATTATTGGTAGATAAAATTTTTGAACAGATGCTAGAATTTTCAAGGGTTAGGTGAGACTATCCTCATTCGTAAGGGATGGGCGTGCGCATGTTTGTATTTTTCAATTTAGCGGGGGTTGCTGGCGCCACAAATTAAGTTTTTGGCCGATTCAAAAGGAAACAGAACGTCAGTTGTGTATCAACTCCGAAACCATTTCTACTGTTCAGAAATAATAAAATGAGCTACCTGAAAGTAAGTGAAAAGTGCGAATAAGTGATTTATTCAGATATTTTGTAGTGCCCTATAAGAAATGAAGGTAATTATCAAAACAATTTTGAACATTCACAAGGACATCCTGTATGTTTGAAAATCATGTTTTCGCATAGTAGGCTACTGTCACTTAAAGTAAAAAACTGTTCATTTCTTAACATTTTTTCCTCACGGTTTAATGCTTTATTTTGTTCCAATTTATCGCGATGGAAATGTGAACCGTTCCCGCTGTATCTTTTAAAAAGATCATTCGTTAAAAAGTAAAGAGTAACAGTTTGCAAAATGAGTAACAACAATCTGATAATTCGAAATAGTTTCGACGAAAACCTGACACCTATAAAAATAGAATATATTAATCCAATGGATAGCGGAAGAGTGGTTTCTCAAACATTTCGGCATCCTCCAGGTCAACCTCCATCTAAAGTACGCAAAATTAGTTGTAATATCACAACGAGTTTTCCGAAAATCGCTATAAAAAAGGAAGACGGCATTAAATGTCACTCTGGTGGAGAGGTAAGAAATTCAAAAAATTTGGGCTCAACCGGGATTTGAACCCGGGACCTCTCGCACCCAAAGCGAGAATCATACCCCTAGACCATTGAGCCGCGATAAATATTCAACAAAAAAGTTTTATCATCAAGTATTAATATCTTCAAATGAAAAATTCAAAACTTACAGGTTCTTCTCGTCAATGGATGTTGGGACACGTCGAATAAAATTCCCAATATCGTAGCAGAAATGCATAACTTCAATACAGAAGATTTTAGTAACCTTCGAAACGGTGACGTAGTTCAAGAATCTTCTAGAGATCTCACCAGTCCAAGTCCAAGAAGTTCTGACAGCGGAATCGAATCGGATTGCACGGATGGAAGTCTTTCTTGGCTCCTAAATTATAAAATCCATGAGTTACCTCCAGTTCCAGGTACATCATTTTCTTTTGTTTTTATTCTTCGAATTTTGCCATCTAAGTACTTTGAAAATTTCAACGTATTCCTCTAGAAAGAGACTAAAATTGTAGTTTCACTTCATACTCCGTAGGATATGTTTATTTTAGCACTTCTTGCGAATTGTTTGAATTGTGTTCACCTGTTTTTGTTTCAAGTTATCATTGCCTAGGAGGGCAACTCTCGATTTTTCATTTCTTATTTTGGTCCAGGACGATTAGACTTTTCCTACTGATAAAAATACAGCCACTTATTTTTTTTATTGAAACTTTATTTGGGAGCAAATAATTTACTGACCAGAAAAAGACGACCCATGTAGGAACTTCCTAATCCGAATAACACCCTCGTATTGGAAAACTTACGTGATTTTTTTTTCGATATTACTGATACTACCATACATAAGAATTCTATCTACCTTTATACGGGAGATAAACTACCTACCCACTCAGTTTCTGATTTCTTGAAATATTCTGCTGACCCTTCCTATCATATTATTTCGATCGACTTTCATTTTTTCATATATCTTGCTGTTTTATTATTGGTACCAGTGAGAAAAGTTTAATCTACCTTTGCCTGTGCCCTTGCGAAGAATGGTCTACTACAATATTTTGCTGTCTAATGCCTTTCAATTAGAATATTTTGATCAAAACTTGATAATTTCATTTCTGTATTGACGGGTATGTTATTATTGCCATCAACGACATAATTTGAAACTATCTACCTTTTTTGGAGATAAGTTTACTCTTGTAATCTTTACTTAAATTTTTTCTCAAACCAATTTTTAGTCAAAAATTAACTCGACCCAATTTCCTGACTCAACCTAACTTGACACAAAATTATATACCATGATGATAAATGGGATTATTGTGATATGAGGGAGAAAGGGAAAAACTACATTGGAATTTTCTACCGAATCTTATAATTCTATTTCTATTGATGTGTTATTATTGCCACCAATGAAAAACATTGAAACTACCCCTTTTGGGATTGTTATTATTATGAAAAACACCAGAATTAACTACCCACAGAAAGGGTAGTTCCAATGGCATCAGAATATTTCTATAAAACTTTATAATTTGATCTCCGTCTTGATATATTATTATTTTCATGGCCACATGCCTGGTTAATTTTTCGAGCTGTTTTGGTAGCGCAGCGCCTTGGATCAATTTGCTCAGACTTTTCAGACGTTGGTTTTCGTGAAAAAATGAGGATCTTGTAAGAAATTCAACTGGCTGCAATTCAATTACCAGATTGGTCGTACTGAGCCAAAATGCCCTGGGCTATTACCCAGAGGAACTTATATGAACTTTGGTCATTTATTCCAATGCCGGAATATCAGATGAATCAACACCTTTAATATTTTTTTAGATGCTACGAGCTTAGAAAATACTGGTACTCCAAGAGAACAGTTCCAATCGCATTTAATTCAGGTAACTGTATTTTTAAAAAGTATATATACGCCCCTTTGTTTCTTGCACTATAACATTAAAGAGTGTATGTATTCGATTTCATGTAATGTTGAGATTATCACTATTCCCTCATACATTTCGGGAAACAATAATTATTTTTGTCTAATGAATAACATTTTTTAAAATTTGATTCATGTGAAAATGTGGTTTCTGTGATGAATTTTTTGTGAATCCGAATCTATGGGTTCAAAATCAAAATTATCACGACCCTGTAGATAGTGATCATTTATTTTCTCCATATACCCTCAAGACACCAGAAATGTTCGTAGAACGAAAGTATAAATAATGAAAACGATATTCATACCTATAACTTTACTAAAAACTTAATCAAAGTTATGAGTATGTGAACATTGTTTTATTATCATGAACAGTGTTATTAATTTTCTTCAAGTAATGGTTCAGTAGGTATATCAATAATATAAGATTAATATTTTCAATTCATCAATTTATTTGAACAATTCATGATGACAACAGAATACTATTTTCATTTACATTATAATTGTCATACTAACTTAGCTTGTTCACTGTCGCTTGTAACCTCGATGTATATGAACTAATCTCAGAACAAATCGAAAGTGGTTGATAATGTTTCATGGTGAGTTTCATTATTTCAGAATCTGATGTTGCAAGTAATAGTTTGTTTTCCTCGAAACCAAACTTGTGATGTAGATTCATATATATACATTGAAACATACTCTCTGTATTTCAATATTCAAATGCATCCGAATCTTATTTACTTGTATTTTTTTTTCGCATTGTTCACCATCGCTATTGGAATCACTACACTGGAAAAAGTCTGCGTTGTTATCACACTAGTTAGTACTTGTCCAAGGACGCCAAATTTCAAACGGATAATATAAATTATAAGTGATTATAACTGCACCAATATCGAGTTTCAACACTCAAATCGCGATCAGATTCTGAACTGAACACGACGGCGATAACTATTTCCGCATTCCCGATATCTATTCGTCGCCGTAACATAACTTCAAATTTAATTTTATGAATGCCGCATCCAGCGATGTAACAATATTTGTCAATTCATATATTCAAGAAAAAGAACAAACATGCGAATGCCTCTTTGCATTTATTCAATTTTCCTAAACATTTAACGTATTTATCCATTATCATTACAATCTTTAGAACAAGATATCTTTGTATGTACAGAAACTGAAACCATAAGAGTAACGCTTATTGACATCAGGTTTATTTTTTATTCAGGTGCCAAGAGTCAGTGATAACTTTGCTCAGCCTAACGACGCCAAAAACAATCAGAGTGGACATTCCTACAGATATTCTGGTCCGAAGAAACCACCTTTTACTTATACAGAACTCATAGAATACGCATTGAGCGAGAAAGGGGAGCTTACTGTGTCCGGAATATATCAATGGATTTCGTGAGTATTTTTTTAAATTATAAACAAAACATAATAAATCCACATTGAAACTTGAAATCTTCACCAATCTATCAGATGCATATATGAATTATCGTACTCATAACACATAGTTAATTTGTAAGAACAAACAATTTTTTTAATTTCATTCATTAACAAATAGATCAAAAATTTTAATAATGAATTTCATAGAAATCAATAATATTAATAGTCATAATACTAGACAAACAAAATTATCATCAGTTAGGTTAGGTTAGGTTAGGTTAATAAAAAACATTCAACTTATTCAAAATACATTCACTTAAGATTCAAAATACCATTACAACTATAAAACTGTAATTAACACTCATATTAGAATGTAGTTATACACCAATAAAGTATTTAAAATCAAGAAGAAGAAGAAAAAGAGTTCACAATATAAAACTAATCACTAGTACTGTATGCCTAATAAACAGCATTGGATTAATTTCTGAAGTATTCAATCAGTTTCGAATTAGATAATTAGGATGTAGAAATCCTGGCAAGTTATGGGAGCTCAATGTCTAAGTGAAACACCGTTCTTTTGAGACTTGGTTAGACCATACAGATGAGGGAGGCTTGCTGCGATGCGGTATCAGCTTTTCTCACAACAAAGTAGATGTTTCTTTCAATTCCGCACCGTCTTTTGTATCGATGTAGTGGGATATCGTGTAATCTTCGTATACCTACTGCCTCTTCTGAAAAATGACTTCAATCTTTTGCTCATAGAGATCAGTATCCATCATCCTTCCTTGTCTTCAGGTATAATCTTTATGGCGTTTCTTCACGGGTGATTTTCGAATCAGCTTAATCAGGAGATGATTAGTATTGTTACTTTTTTCTCCGTGGGTTCACCAATAATTTACTACACTGAATAATCAAACTTAACTTTATTTTACTTTAAATACAACAAACATTTCAACTCACAATTTCAACTATTATTTTAATCGCCTTAGTAGATCACTTCGCGAACCGCACTGTAACGCCCACTTGACTGTGTGAATATCTGTCGCCTTACTTGATCACTTCGCGTATCGCACTGTATCTTCCACTTGACTGTGTACTTGACTGTCTCGATATGCCCGCAGCCAGTGTTTGAGTATCGTAATCGAACATTGTAGAATTTTCGCCGAAGTTCCATTGACATCTTTAGCATGACTTTCGCTGCTTCTCGAGCGGCAGGGAACATTGGGCATTCCCGCACTCTCCCCGCTCTCTTCCCGCTACGTCACGTTTGGTTTATGGTTACCAGTGGCGGCCGGTGTTACATTCTTTCGTGCATGATCTACAACAGTATCTTCATTTGACGTATCTTTGTTATTTCCCAATGTTTCCTATCCAAAACAAGCGAAGGATATATCAGAAACAAATGAACTATAGGTGGTGAAGTAGGGGAAGAGTACATCCAGCCCACACAGATTTGTATGGAACATAATTGTTTCCAGTTCGAAAATTGCTTTTACCAGCAGCATGAGGATATGGCAATGGACAATCCGTTGTCCCCATTCATGGCTAATCTGTTCATGAGTAGAATTGAAATGGAAGCAAGAGAAAAGTTGGATTACTCTCCACTAACTTGTATCCGATACATGGATGATGTAGTTGCTATTTTCGGCACGAATGGGAGTAATGTAAATGATTCGTGAGTTGTCCTAACATTAAATACCCAAATATAAAGTTCACATATGAACTTGAAAATAACGAAGAGTTACCATTCTTGGATGTTCTCGTTATAAGAAATACCGATAAGTGTTTGAATATTATTTTTACGTTTTTCCCAGTGGGTTGACCAATAATTGACTACACTGAATAATCAAACTTAACTGTATTTCACTTTAAATACAACTCCAACTATTATTCGAATGTCTATCGCCTTACTAGATCTGCACTGTAACTTCCACTTGACTGTGTCGATATGCTCGTGGCTAGCGTTTATATATCGTAATTGAATACGCTAGAACATTTCGCTGGAATTTCATCGAAATCGGTAGCATTATTCTCGCTACATCTAGAGCGGCGGCGAAAATCTTAGCTACGTCACGATTGGTTTATGGCTACCAGTGGCGGCCAGTGTTATTTTCTTTAGGGCACGATCTACAACATTATGTATATATATATATGTATATATATGTAGTATAGAAAGAACACTAGCACTTTCAGATATATCCTTGACAGCTCCCACCATTGCTCACAACAAAACATGGTATGACCAAACACAAGCACTACAGGATCATCCTTGAGACGTTCGAAAGATGAAGATTCAAAATTTATACTTCTTCCATACGAACCAAAATACACCAAAGGATTGTTTCAAACTTTCGAAAAATTGAATATGAAAGTCGCTTTCGAGGCTGTTCCTACACTTCAACAACTGTTGGGTAACCCCAAAGTGAAACATATGGGATCTACGAAATGAGCTGTGAAGATTGCGATAGAAATTATGTCTATCAAACTAAGCGGACTATGATAGCTCGCTACAAGGAACATATTCACATATTCAGTTGTATAGACCGGAGAAGTCCAGTGTTGCGCAATATATCATAGAGAATGGTCACAAAATGAGTGAGGAATGTTTGAAACTGTTGAGACCGGTATATAATAAATGTTTAGATGCCTTAGAAGGTTTAGAAAAAGAGAAATGTGGAATGAGTTCTATCAACGGTGACAAAGGTCTCTTGTTTAACAGCCCTCTTTTAGCACTCTTACGTAATCCCTGGTAGAAAACAAATGAAGATTACATAACAGTCAGGAAGAAAATAACACTAGGTACTAGAAATTTATTTATTGACCCTCTTTATGTGAAGTAATGATTGGTCTAGTCCTAATCGTTAGTAGTAGCAGTCTTAATTATTTCCTGATGATATACGAGAGACAGTATTTTTGTTCGGGCGAGGAAAACGTGTTTTCAATTGATTCATTTTACACCAGAGGTTACAAATTGATTTTTTTCTAATTTCCCGAAAACAGGAAGCTGCCAAAACGTCACCCCGGTTGTATCTGCCCTTAATATGTGTTTGTGAACCTGATTATAATTGAAGTGATCACGAAAAATGTAATGTTCCGTTTTGCCCCTGCGTGTATATAAGATAACAGTGACATACATAAATTAAATAGGGTCGGTTTCGAAAGATGACACTCGATTCCTTAGCTTTGGCGCGTGTTTCTCGGTACCAGTCTCCGGAGTCACAGACCTGTGGAGGAACACGATTTATAGAATCATAACGAGCAGAGTTCGATGGAAAATGACGAACAAAGCAATGCCAGGACGTAGAAGTTATAGGTTCTTATGACACTACTGCATCCTGGAAATGAAAAAAATATTCAATTTAATATTTTATTTATTGCGCAGTGATGTGATTTGTGTTGTTGTACAAGTTGGTGAATTTTAAATTATTTCAAAATGAAGAATCTTCAGAACATCAAAAATCACAGTACCTATAATATGGTTATGGTTATTACTTTTTGATGTATCTCGAAATATTTGAACAAGTTTTTGTAGATGATTTGTGAGTTGAGTTGCTATATGTATGGTTAAATACATTCATATATCTCTATTTCCCTCCATTTTTCTAGCTTCTCAATTTTTTTAATTTCTATCGAAAATTTGCTTGCACACATTTTTTATATCTTTCTAGCTTATAAAATTATGAATGTTTTATATTGATATTTAATACAGTTACTTAAACTTGAGAGCAGAGTTAATACTACATTTTTTTTCACGGCTAATCATTTTTAGCAATATGAACACTTTCGTTTCACTAATCAGTTGTGTCGATTCTATCTGTATCTGGAGAGTAGGGTGGGTGAGTGTAAGCCCACAGCACTTAAGCTCCATGTGACCCATTGTACATTCTCCCGAAATGTTGTCCTCGTCATCGTCCATCCTGTCCATTCCGGAAAGGTGGACAGGTCACTTGGATATATCTCCTTTATATCGGAAGGTGTAGGCCAAGACTCGCCGAACACACACTCTCTTATTGACGATAACTCCAGGCACTCGCATAGGACATGCCTGACAGTCTCATCTTTCTGTTCACACATCCTGCATAGATGTGTGTCCACTAGCCCCGTATTATGGAGGTGTTTCCTCAGTTGACAGTGGCCAGTCAGAATCTTACTGTTAAGCCTAGATTTTTTCTGGTCATCGCCATCTCTTTAGGGATTGAGCAAGGGTGTATCCTTTGGCTAGTTCCGCAATTGTCGAAGTCATCAGGCCGTGGGTGCCACTGGTTCCTAAAATTCTTAGTTCAGCCGCTTCTTTGGCTAAAGAGTCGGCAATGAGATTACCTTTACTCCTGTCGTGCCCTTTATCCCACCTCAGGATAATGGCTACATCTTGGTGGCACTCTAGTACTAGCCCTGAGGTAACACGTTGTGTGTTCTAGGCTAATAGGGCTTGTCTGCTGTCAGTGCAGATTGTTATGTTTTTGCCTGAAATTCCTTTCCTGGTTATTTCTTTTGTGGCGATTGAGATACCAGCCA